>OX381716.1:61484124-61659770 GCA_947462335.1 Harmothoe impar | reverse complement strand
TGTGAGGGCTATGAGGGATGTGAGGGTTGTGAGGGGGGAGTGAGGGTGTGAGGGGGAATGAGGGGGGGTGAGGGATGTGAGGGGTGTGAGGGATGTGAGGGGTGTGAGGGGTTTGAGGGGTGTGGGGGGAATGAGGGGTGTGAGGGGAGTGAGGGGAGTGAGGGATATGAGGGGTTTGAGGGGAGTAAGGGGGTAAGGGGGGAGTGAGGGTGTGAGCGGGTGTGAGGGGGTAAGGGGGGAGTGAGGGTGTGAGCGGGCTTGAGGCGGTAATGATGAGTCTTTTGATGCTGAATCTGAGTCTGTACACAGGATGTTATGTACCTTACCTTACCTGTATACACCCAGACCTTGTCTACCTGTGCAGCGTGGTACCCCGTCCTGATGGCTGCAGCACCAACCCACACACAAAACGACAATGAAACCACGTTTACAGCTCAGTAGTAGTGACCATAGTGACCTGCAATTATGTGACCCTATCTCCGCTGCCCTGACAGGCTTAGAGTTCTCATCACTCAGAGCCCTGACCCTAATCCCTGACCAACTAAACCCAGTTTGGTACTTATCTGTCTTGCCCATTAGGTCACTCCAAAAAATAAACTGGTTTCTCGTCACTAACTCATGAGGAATATGACATGGTCACTTTTCTCTTTTCCCCTTTTTTTAATGGTCTCCAAAATCGTGAAATTTGAGCCTTTGTTCTAAACTAAAAATCCTCCCAAAGGGGGGCGGGGGAGGGCAATTGTTACGTTGAATACGGTATCCAGTAATACATTGCCCAAAATCAGCCACTGGCAGACACTTTGACCATCAGGTCAAGGTCAAGTTCTGAGCAGACCTTTGGTCGACTTCAGGCTACAATATGGACTCCAGTCACCATGTCTACACATATTACCTTAATTCAAATTAAGGTAATTCAAAATGGCTGAAGGCGAGTTTAGTCCATTTCTATTTCATTGCATTGTAGTGAATACAAAGGTTTTTAACCCTGTTCTTTGGACAATATGTTCTATGGGTAGAAGAGGTAATATAACCAGGTGGAAGACTGCCTGGACTTACAGTACAGCCTGCATAACATACCCAGCCCCTTTTCACAGGTCACTCAGCCCGGAATACAGGGATTTTCATAAGCAGGACTGTGTCTCACTATAGCTTTTATATAATCATATTTGCGATTTTTATGTGATATTTGCTAAGAATAAACTCATATAGAGGATATAGATCAGTACATCACCTTTGAACTTATGGTTGCAGTATGTGCCTGGTCCACTGTATTTTTGAATAATTACATGTTCAAATTAGTGTTTTATCTGATGGGACAACCATAAGAGCAGGCATAACAGTTACCTCTGCTTAGAAAAGGTGTGAAAGCCTGAGCCCCAGCCTGCTGTAACAGGGTCATGTGCTGGGAGAGTGTGAACAACCTGTACTAACACCCTGCCTGTAAAGACTCCCGGCCTGTTATGACAGCCCGGGCAGCCTGAATTAACAGGCTGACTGGAAATCCAGGCCAGGCTGTATCACTGGTCTAGTCCTCCACTTGATAACTATGCATGGATTTGGTGTACATGTCCTAGCTTTTTAATAATACCTGTTACAATATATCTAGGATATCACTGTAATTCACTCAAGGGTATTACTACAATTCTGTTGTTAATTAAGGTGATAGGTGTAGACACTGTGATGGTACAGGAAGCTGTGTACTGCCACAGGTGCACTAAAAAAAAAACTCCAGACTCTTCAAAGTGACGGTCATAAAATAAACGAGTTAAAAACTCGTCTAAGTGACAAGGAAGCGGGTCTTCTAACTGGAGAAAAAAGACCCACTTGGCATTTGCCAGCCCAAAACTTGACATTTGTCAGCTCCAGATTCTATTTGTTGGATGGTAACCTGATAGGTTTGACTCGTTTATTTTATGACAGTCTATTTGTATCGTAACACCACCAGACCAGCAGAGAAAAGCCACAAAACCGGCTTTCATGTCATTCAAAGAAAGAGACCTTATCCCTCTAGCACGCCCAGTGAAATGAGATTATTATATACCAAATAAAAAAAGTTTAAAACTCTTACTCTGAATTGTTAAATATTGAAGTAAATCATTAAATATCGTTGAGCATTAGCATAAATTTGCTATCAGGCCTTGACAATTGGTAAGACCCCAAATAGCCAATACAGTGTGGCCCAATGTGGGGCCACAACAGGGTCCGAATGTGGCCCTTAGTGGGCTGCCCAGCTCAGGCCCGGTGGGTTTGGTCAGGGACCCTCGCTCCCCCAGTTGGGCAGGTGGTAAACTAGGTAATGCACTTACTCCCCCTGGGTAATACATCCCAATGTTGTCGTCCACCATTGGTGTCATATTGTATTAAACCAGGAATTTAAGTAAAGCTTTGTCAGGGGCAGTGACAGTGAGGTGACAGGAGCGCGGACCGTTAGTGACCAGCACTGCTGGGTTATGAAAGCCCCTGAATACCCCAATAACTAGATTAACCCTTTAAGGACGGCATAATGCCTTGATGCATCATGTTCTTGGTCATCATGATGCATGGATGCAGCCCTGGCGAGTAACTCACCAGTGCTTCATTGAGGCATCATGCCTTAAAATTAAGTACCAGGAGTTTGGCTGCTGGCTATTGGAGGTGTGCTTGCACAGGTGGAGGCAATGCAGTATACGGTACTAGCGCATTATGCTATGGGGGCCGCCATCTTGGCTCAGAGCAATGCATTGTGGTTAGGCCCCGGACTCCAGAGCAGTGCATCATGGGTGAATTTCTTATCAGCACCTTTGTTCTAGGTGTGAGTGGATTAGCCTGATAAGCAGATAGGGGTTTAGCCCCCGACTACCTGAGGTACCAGGATGCGCTAGTCCCGTATAGAAGTGTGGACCACTATTTGTTACCATGACAACAACCGACGTCAGAGTCTCATCAGGTGACATGTTAGCCTGTCAATCCTTGTTACCGGTACAATTTTAAACATCCTATCACATCTACCTCGTGTGGTAAACTTTTACGACTTTATTCTCTCCAACAACTACAAGTTAACGTAAAACCTTGCGTATAAGCCGCGGCTAGTACGCGAGTCAGATCGCTGGTGCAGCTTATGGGATCGGCGAGAGTCGGGTCGCTGCTAATACGAGAGTTTTTGCTACTATGGTACAGCACTAAAGTCGCCATATTAAAACCCCTTGTGCGGCTTATAGGATCGCCTGAAAGTCGGGGTGCGGCTTATTCGGGAGTTAGGCTTATATGCGAGGTTTCACGGTACACCAAATCTCTGATAACTATTGATGAACTGTTTAAGACAAATGTTACCAAAAGATGACATTTGTTTTTAATGACACACCAATGGTACTAATGCAACCCTGGCGAGTAACTTGCCAGTGCTAAACTGGTACATCATGCAGACCCTTCGGGAGTGTCTCAACCGCTTGGCTTGGCATAATGCTTGAATGCAGCACTGGCGAGTTACTCGCCAGGGCTGCATTCAAACATCATGATGACCAAAGCATGATGCATTATTGCATTATGCCATCCTTAAAGGGTCCAGGGCCATTTTAACATATACTTATCCGGAAAGTGCGATGCTCTGCAAGCTATGCTACCTCTGCTGCGTGTGAAAGCTAGGCCCACCACTCATTTAGAGGGAATATGAATCTACTAGATTATAACAGTAATTAATTTCACGAATTTGTGATGAAGATCACAAATAAGCTACAATTTAGAATGCAAATACAATGGCTCATGTATCTCAATCTAACATGACGCTGTTAAATACTATATAGCAATACGTGGACAAGGCAGTCATGGTTAGTCGGATTGCAATGTCAGATACTTACATTAAACTGCCTGTGTACCTTTATAATGATGTCTTGATGCCATTTGTGGGTGCACATGTCTCTCTCCTAGGAGAAAAAATCATGATAATTATCATGATTTATTATTGTAGCGGGCACGTATCGCTCGGGGCAGCCCGAGTGTGCGTGGAGAGCGCATTGCCCTCCTGTGGTAGCTCAAGTACCATAGCAGAGCAGTGGAGAAGCAGCTGGCCCTGTGGTGTAGCGGTAGCATTCTCAACTCCGGAGCGGAGGGGCCGGGGTTCGATTCCCCGTGGGGCTGTCACGTTTTCCGCTGGCTGTTACACTGGTGTCGTGACCAGGATGGGACCCCCTGGGTTGGGTACTTGAGCGTGTTCCGCTTCGGCTAGGAGGTCCTTGGGACCTCGATCGACCTGGCAGAAGTCTAAGGGGTTTCAGCTTATGCTATGTGTGCGTCCAAAGACACATATTCAGGGCAGGTGACTGGCTTCGCCGGCTAATTCTAAGTAAGGGATTAGCTTTGATCACAGATTGCTGAGTAACATGTCTGTTCGCGGACCTAGCAAAAGTCTAAAGGGGAGTAATGTAGCGGGCACGTATCGCTCGGGGCAGCCCGAGTGTGCGTGGAGAGCGCATTGCCCGCCTGTGGTAGCTCAAGTACCATAGCAGAGCAGTGGAGAAGCAGCTGGCCCTGTGGTGTAGCGGTAGCATTCTCAACTCCGGAGTGGAGGGGCCAGGGTTCCATTCCCCGTGGGGCTGTCACGTTTTCCGCTGCCTGTTACATTATGTTGAATAAATCATAGTTTTTTCGCGGAAATCATGATTTTTAAAACATGATATATAACAATAAATAACATGATATATTATGATAAATAGCATGATATATTATATCCCAACTCACGCCAACTCACTAATATCATAAACACATGCCTGGAAAAGGTTGCTTATCCGGTGGCTTGGTCTAGTGCTAAGGTCGTCCCGCTCCCTAAATCAGGAGACCTTAAACAAATAGGAAATTGGCGCCCCATCTCTCTTTTACCTACTCCCAGTAAAGTAATGGAACGCATTATCTACATCCGTGTCTACAATTGGTTAGAAGACAACAATAAATTGACTAAATTCCAATTTGGCTTCCGAGCGTCCAGGGAACAGGAGATGCAGTGTTTAACCTAATCAACAACCTATGTAGTACTGGGGATACTGATCACACTGTAGCTGCCTGTTTCCTGGACGTAAGGAAAGCTTTTGACTCAATACACCATGGAGAGTTAATCCAAAGGCTCAAATTATTAGGCATCCCGGAAATGTATACCAACTGGTTTACAGCTCAAAAACCGTACTCAAAAACCGTACTCAATGTGTAACATGTAATAACACTGTCTCATCTAGATTACCAATAACCTTTGGTGTCCCACAAGGGTCTATGTTGATACCGCTATTATTTATTTGTTTCATAAATAACCTGCAGCCTAATACACTACTGCACTGCATGGTCTCTATGTGTGCCAATGATGTTGTGTTTTATGTGAAGGATAAGTCTGGCTGTATAGCAAAAAACCTATTACAGGCAGATGCTACAAGAGTATACCAATGGTTGAGTGCCAGTGGTTTGTGCATTAATACAGGGAAAACTGAAATTGTCATGTTTAATAGTCCCGCTAGTAACCCTCTCAACATTAAGATGGGCGGACATACTCGAAATATACGCTCTGAATATGAGTATCTAGGTGTCGTAATAGACAACAAGTTAAACTTTAATAAACATGTGGGAAAAACCATAAGCACAGTCTGCAACAGAAACTATTTGTTTGACAGGTCTAGTAAGAAGCTACAAAAAGAGACAGCCTGTTTGGTGTATAAACAGACAATTCTACCTGTTTTTGACTACTGTGGGTACATAAATAATGGCCTAACCACTTGTATTATGAAAAGACGACAGCGTGTACAAAACAGGTGCCTACGCACATGCCTGCTTACTAATATGCGTCACCCGGTTGCGGGATTGCATAAAGTTTGACTATCAGGTTGACTATCTTGATGTCAGGTTTGACATGCAGCTATTACTCCTTATACATAAGATCCTATACTCAGAGGATCTAGATGCAAAGGACTTTGGCCTAATCCGAAAAGAGGCAAACAGTGCTGCACGTAGAACCAGATCAGCTGACACTGCAGAGTTAATATTCCCTGTAGATGTCAAAATTAGCTATAGGAAAAGTCCATGGTATAGAGCTGTTAGGCTATGCAATTGTCTACCTCCCGTGTGTCGTCTGAATGGCTGTAAAGAAGGTTTCAAGAATTTGGCTAAACCAATTGTTCTGGCAAGATTTACCAAAAATCGTCAAAAAAAATCTGAAGCAATCAACTCTTGAAACACCATTGGCAAATAAGGGAGTGTTCATTTTTTAACAACAGGGGGGGTGGTGAGTTTAGGGGGGGGGGGCGTAAAATAACTTGACCCCTTCCAAGGGGGGGACGTAAAATAACTTGACCCTCTTGAGGGGGGGGCATAAAATAACTCAACACCTTTGGAGGGGGTGCGATACCTTTAAAATCATAAAATTTTCTTGCGACACTTTGTGTCGCACCCATTAAATCTAACAATTTTACTTGAATTTTTAAAATTTTCACTGGGGGGGGGGGTCTGTGCACTGTAGTCCTGCATTTGCCAGTAACATGTGGGTTTTCAACGGGCTAGTCTACCAGTTCATGGTTTCTGCTGATATAACAGACCAGACTACATAAAAAAATCATGTCCGCGGAGTTTGAACCAAAAATGGACATGGTTGGGCACCAGCCATGTGTAAAAACAGACAGTAGAATGTAGCAATTTTTAAATTCTAGACCTTCAAAATTTCAAACAAAAATCTGTTCCCTTGTATCCCAGCCCAGTGGCGGCAGAACAGGGTGGTCGAAGGGAGCCCAGGCCCCCCAACTTTAAAAATAACGTTTTGCCCCCCCCCCCAACTTTTTGGGAAACGAACTCAGAAACCCCTAGAAAACACTAATCTCAGGATAAATTCCTAAAAATGTTCTCAAATGGCAAGCTTAACTCCATTAGAACACATCGAATTTAGTGTAAATCACAAATCTAAAAAGATTATGCAAAACACTCCGAATGAGCCAATTTTAAGAGGAAATTCTTGATTTTTTTGGGGGCCTGCGGCCCCCACACCCCTATTTGTTACTCCCTCCCATCAAAGCCTATTAGGTTTTGGGACCTGGGCCCCCGACTTTATCCACCTTCCACCGCCCCTGCAGCCTTGATCCAAGCCTCAAAGATGAAGGCTGATGCAAATTATTAGTCATTTAAATAGTTTAACATCTGCAGAGCAATCCTACGCTATCCAGAATTACACAAGATGAAACTGTTTCCTCACTTGTTGTTCAAATCTATAAAATTAGGATGAATCCAGATCTGAGCCTTCATATATTTTGTGCCAAATAGCACCAGATAGCACAGTTTCAAGACTGGCTGTTCAAAGTTTTCCGCAAAAGTCTTCACATTCAAAAAGACAGGGGCTGAATAGACTGTCGCCTAGACCCTCACTACTTACCCCTTGAAAAATACGTCCCAGTGCCATTGACTGAGGAGGAGTCCAGATCTGAGCCTTTAAACAGTCATGTCTACCAAAATAGGCCACAATTAGGTTGCCCTATTTCAAGTCTAGCCCTTCCAAAATCTTTCATTTAAAAAAATGAATTTTCGGTACCATCAACAGAGGATGAATACTGGTCTTAGCTTTAATATATTATGTGCCAAAATTCCTTAGTTAAGTTCAGACCTTATAGCATATTCCAAAGCCTTAGCGAAAGATTTCTGCAGATTGGACTTCCATATTGTTGTGATAAAGCACCAGGGGGATCTTCTTTTTGGCCGTGCTTATACAAGACCCTAGTTTTAACAATTGTCCCAGCCCATAGATGGCAATATGAGTCTGGAGGGTGTTTTTCCCCACTGGTCCAATACAGAACCAATATGGAGAAAAAATACGGACCGTATACAGGACCCGCATTGGGAAGCCGAAAAACTTTTTTTTTCCCCTCTGTATCATGACCGTATGTGTATACGGGACTATGCAACACTGAAAGCGGGAAGCAAAAATGGGAATACCCCTAGGGAATTCCCTGTCTGATGTCACTTCCTGAATCCGCCATTTGCAATTTGATGACTGCTACTAGACTTCACAACACAAGTCACTCTAAAAGATGCCAAAAGCAACTAGAAAGATAAGGACAGCATGTCTTATGATGCATTAGGGTACAATGTAACGCATACAAAGCTATGTCTGTCCGTCCTGTCATGTATCATGCTATTTTCATTCAATTTTCTCTGTTTTTCACCGGTGCCTGCACCCACGGGGACCGGTGGGTCACGCTGAATGTACCGTTTCGGTTTCATCAAATGCAAATGCTATAATGTATATTGTACAATATGTGTGTACACGCTCTATCTCTATGGTACTTTAATCTTCTGCTATGGGCAACAGAATTAGCATAACTTAACTGGGGGGGGGGGCTGGAATGGCACCATATGCAGTTCCCTCACCCTGCCTCTTTCCCTATTGTATCATGGGATCACATTAAATTTTTCAGAAAACCTGACGAGATGGATCAGAACCAGAATCGGAAGAGGAGGTGGAGGAAAGCTTCCAAGACTTCTTCCCCAGCAGCTTTCCAGGGATGGGCGGGTCGCAAATGATTGGATATATCGAGAAGTTACTAGCAGAAATGCGCAGAACAGAAGTGCGTCAAAAGGGTAAGGCCCCTTCAAGTGAACATTACACTAACACAGGAGCCCCCCCCCCCCACACACAAAAAGCAAAAACCCTTGCCTCGGGACGATAGAAAGAAGGACCCCACTTACACACCTGCTGCAGATGCGTCAATTCCAACCGCCAAAGCACCTAAAAAGACATCAGCCAGAGCTAAGGCCAAATACGGCAAGAAACAATATGTGGGGCAAATTATACCCGGGTTAGCCAGTGAGCTTAGTCTCAGCATGTCAAGGGACAGCAGTAGGAATCCGTGCACTGTAAAAGGCGCCCATTGGCGTGCAGACGAGCTAGAGGCCCTTATAATGGGGCTAACCATCTCAAACCAGTGCTTCGTGGTAAGTTCAAGGACGCCACCAGCGGGGCAACGATGAAAGAGCTAGCATTGAAAGAGCTCACAGGTAAGAAAAAATATAAATATATATATATTTTATTAATCTTTCTGCAAAAACAGTATTTCCTTTTGAATATCAACATGTACAGATAAAACAAAGGATCTCACTCTGCCATACATACCACACTTTTTGTCCCTGTTGTGACGTCATGTTAAAACTCCGTCCTGGTGCATGTAATAAATAACTGTAAACCTCTTTTTTGGCCAGATTATGTCTCCTCCGTAGGACTGAGAGCGAGGACAGTAGCACAGGTGGAGGACAAACTGGGGTACTACGTATACTGCCAGCAAGCCAAACGGAAAGTAAATATATTTATTTTATTTTTTGGTTCAAAATGTTTTTGTTTTTTCGGTGTTACACAATATGAACATTGTGATTTTGATATTGTAATGACCATAAATTAAAAAATTATACAATAATTTCTACCCAACTTCTTACAAATAATATGGAAATAGTAAATTCTGGTTCCTGTTTCCTCAACATATAAACTTTTTGGTATACTGATGCAATAATGGCTGCTGGGGCCAGCACGCGTGAGGTATATCTGGCAATAATGACATTTTGTGAAGGCCGACAGCGAGACGCGTGTGATCACGTAACAGACTGACCTTGTTTCCGCGGCCTGGCTTTGATCAGCTGATCGTCGTCCGCCCACCCCAAATACAACTCTAACCGGGTTGGTATCGATCGCAAAATGTCGAAATATGAGGAAATTACGCAATTAAAAGGCTAATACTGCATGGGATCATCAACAAGGAGGTCTAAACATGTACTGGATAGAAAGAATAAGCTTGACATGCTCTAATTTGGCCACATTTGGATGTTATTCAACAAGCATTGACCGGACGATGGTAGAAATAATGGTGACAAGGTAAGAGACTATTGGCTTCCTACTAGCCTTATGTGTGTCGTCTCCATGGCGCATGAGGTTAGGCGCTGGCGTTTGGCCTCAGCAGCCGGGGTTCGCAACCCGGACGATTCTCTAAATTTGTAGCCAAAATGGCTATGCCTCTCTTTCATTACCTTGTTAAAATATATAGAGACGTCTTGGTGTAAAAAATTAATTCTGAGCGTGCATATATCCTGAGATAACCGCACGGCAAATATCCACTCTCGGCACGGGAAACGCCAGAATCGTGGTATAACCTGTGATATAGCACACATGAAGATTTGTCTTTCTTGTACAGGATCCCGTTGTACTGTGTGATCCTATTGTAAATTCATGTCCTTTTCCCTGTTGTAACAGAGGCAGAGAATAGATGCAGTGTACCCGACCGGTCTCTTCCGGAATAGATGCAGTTTTCCCGACCGGTAGTGATATGTTGTTTGTGTTTTGTTTAATACTTTATACAGCTATATTATACCTTCTTGATTACAACAGGTATAGACGGAATGCAGCCACCCAATCTGAAGGATGGGGGCCGGGCTGACAGGAAATGGTCCTGCTATGACCCTGACCGGCCTGACAAAGAAGATTATGCCAACATAGGGATGCCCAGTGCCAGCATGGCCGCTGTACAGGAAAGAGAGCTGCTGATCAGCATATATGGAGGTAAGCAGCGTCCATTTTTGAAAAAATATATATGTACATTGGGACAGTAATACTTCTTGCTGATAATAAGTATTTTCCTGTACTGTAAACTATCTACATATATCAGCATATGGCATAGAGATGAAGTAGGCCACTTTGCGACCTGATTTATGTGGGCAGTGTATACAGTGTACTTTTTAAACATTTCTTTGTAGTACCGGTAACAGAAGAAAGGCTGGAAGACATGCGGGAGTACGAGCATGATGGCACTTACATAGAAACGGAGGAAGGGGACATTATTCCGGACGAAGAAGAGGAAGAAGAGGTGCAGCTGCAGAATCCACCACCCAGTGACTCCGAGGAGTCCACTGCCCCGGTCCCCTTTGAATGATTCACTAGGGCTCAACTGTTAAGGCGTGTCTCCTCCTAACACCAGAAATTAAAAGCTGCTCGCAACGTGGTAAATCCAGATCACCGACCCAGTGCCGCTGCTGTATCTGCTGCCATGTTGGCCATGGACCAGATAAAAGTACCAAACGTTCCACTGAAGAAAGTGTCCTTATATTCTGCCAAACCTAAACCCCTGCATTTACCCAGAACTCAGACTTTTAGTCCAGCCACAAAGAAAAGTTATACAGCGAAGATGAAGTACAGGAGATACAAAAAGGAAAGAAACCTGCTCCTGCCCCCAGTTCTATGTATACAGAGGAGCAAGTACAGGATTTCCTGAAACAAAGCATGCATGAAGAAACTCCTCCTCCCACCCCTGTTGTCAATACAGGCCCTACAATGTACACAGCAGAGCAGGAAGAAGAACTGCTGCTACAGCAGAGAAGTGAGCCCAAGAATGCTAGCTCCCACATACGGCAACCCAGGCCGACCATGTACACAGAAGAGCAGGTCCAGGAATTTCTGAAGGATAACAAACCGGAAGAAAATAAACCTCAACCCTCGTTCAATGAACCCCGTTCTACCACTTATACGGAACAGCAGGTACAGGAACTGCTGAAAGAGAAAAAAACAGAACAAGATAAACCATCCACCCCTGTGGAACAACCCACCGTTAAGAGTTATACTGAGGAGCAGGTTCAGGAATTTTGAGTTACTGTACTGTCCTGTATTTCCCTGGTAAAACACAGGGAAAGTTTAACTAAATTTGTAAATATCATTGCATCACCAATGACGAGCAAAAATGATGTAATCTTATGGCATTATTATAGGTGATAAAACGTATGTACATACTATTAGACTAGTTAAATGTTGACTATTGTAATGTTAAAACGTATTACCGTATTCAACGTAATAAGCGCACACCCCCTAATAAGCGCACCCCCCCCCCCCCGTTTTTGGCCGATTCCTAGACTACAAATAACCGAAAATATCCAAATTTTTTACCTCAATTAAACTATTAACTACTAAAAGGTGCCCATAATCATTTTTTAAACGCACTGTGCCCTCCTCACGTCAAATACGGTATTACAAAACTATGGAATGTACAAACTGTGATATAAACCATTGATCTTGTGATGAAAACATTTTACCAAACTAGAAACTTTTTTTACCCCTCTAGGTGGGGGGGATGGCAAAAAATTGTCGAGGATATACCTGCCCAGCTAACAAAAAAACTGTACGTCTAATCTAAACGTTATATAACGTTTTGCCATAATAAAGAGCTTTAGAGAAACGTTATACAACGTTATACAATGCTGTATAACGTTTTTTGTTTACTGGGTGACTCTTGCAGCCGTTCTAAGAGGAACATACTTTCCAGGGTGCTGTTTCTCCGCAAATTTGCGGACATCCGTAAATACACTCTCCATATATTTATGGAGCTCCGCATATATATACGGTCAGCTTCAAATATATACGGAGGTCCTTATTTGTATGCTTAAGTACCAAAAAACGATTTTATTTATCACTTTTATTTGGTCCACAAAATACGGAACCTGTTTTCCACAATATGCGATTGCCCATACTTGCCTAGGTGTGGAGAAACAGCACCTATAGTATATCAGCTTATGGAAGGGTACATGTTGTATTAGTTTTTTTCAGGTTGATTCATGGCAACATGGATAAATCTAACCTAAAAAAGGTGCTGATTAAGACTTTGGATGTTGCCAAATTTTTAATTCACCTCTAGGGGGTGTAATGAGCCAAAATCCAAGATGGCTGCCAAAAAATCAGAATGACATCCTGTGTTGTGTTAATATTGGTCCTAGGAGACATTACCTATCCCCCCTATTTTGATACCAGGGAATCCATTGGTGATATTGGTATGTTGCTAGGAAAATTGGTTGCCTGGCAGCAAACACTCTAATTGTTTATTTGCTTAGCAACACCAGTTTTATCTGACCCTCTAGCTAATTTCCAAGTTTACCCAACCCCCCCTGATATCAGTACCAGGAAATCCATTGGTGATACTGGTATGTTGCTAGGGTAACTGGTTGCTTAGCAATGGACACTCATATATTGTTTATTTGCTTAGCAACACTGGTTTTCTCACCCTCTAGCACATTTCCAAGCTTACCTACCCCCTGTATATTGCTACCAGGGAATCCATTGGTGATACTAATTTGTTGCTAGTGTAGTAACCTCTATAGATTGGGGTCCCACAACTCGAAATTTGAAACTTGAAATTCATAGCACCCCTGACAAAACAGGCATAACATAGTATTAAATAAAAGGGGAATCCCATGGACATCAGATAAGAGCATGTATCACCCTGTAACCCTACAGACACATAAAATAAAATGCTAGTGTCCATGGCACTGCTGCATATCCCTATGTAAACCTATTGCCAAGATGCTACATCCTAACAAGAGATGTCACTAGTGAGTCATGGTTGAGATTTAACGTGTGGCTTCAGTTCCTCTATGTACTATCAATCATTGTATCTGAAACAAGAAATAAGGTCCTATATAGGACAAATATCATGGGACACATGTTTGTTTATTGATTGAGCATACACAGCGGAAATAACGGTGCACAGTGCACAATTCCATATTTTTGGTCTTGCAAAAATGTTGTAAATTGAATTTGGTATGTGAACTAAGTATCAATGCTACTTATGTAAACTAGCCAACAAAAGAGGGACCCCACACTGATCCTTGTGGGAATTGACACCTGCTCTGACATGTTGATTGCCTGTGGATGTAGATCACTCTTGAATAACCATGGTGTGATTCCCAGGATACCACACTGTTCTAACTGCCTTAGTAATGTGTACTTGTTGATCGTGTCAACGCCTTCAGGAGGTCAGTAAAGACCACCACAGAGGGCAGGCCTTTGTTAATGACTTTCTGTAGGTGCTATCTATTGTTCAGTGTCCAAATATACCAGGTAAGACCATGTTGAGTTTTTGACATCAAGTACAAAGCTTATTACACACAGGTAATTTTGTATAAGTTGCTCACAGAATTGAGAGTTGATTACTCTATCTGTGCAACATAACCTTTTTATCAATTCACCCAAACTCATGTACAAATCACCCCTTTTTATGAGAAACACAAATTTCACTTTTGCTAGACAACAGGGGCAGATTTAGTGGACAATGACCCTCATTTTGCATGTTTGGGAATGCATGGGGATGTCATTCAGGGCTGGAGAGTGCAAGGCATGGGCTCAGTGTCAACACAGCACAATTCCTACATCAGCAGGTTAGCTATGAAAATAAGCTATGCCCATCTCAATGTCTATAATTTATACTTTGACAATGATCAATAAGATGCTTCGAATGGGCTAAAACAGGTACCCATTCCGCTGATGTACCAGGAAACCAACATGGGTTACCTGGGTATAATCAAGAGACGATACGAGTGGCGGGAACCGCCGTGTAACATAGCCAGCGCGCATGCGCGGGGTCTGGCTTCCGCCTTGTTCGTGTGAGAGGTGGCCATATTGTTGTAGAGACTCGAGGAGAGCAGTCGCCAGCGTGGAAATTAATTTCTGTAGCCTGAATTAAGGTGGAAGTTCGTAAGAAAAGCGACGTGGACCTATAGGAAGGTTTGGTGGTCTGATTCTGAAGAACTGAGGAGTATAAGGAGGATATTTGGATTATTACGAGGGTTTTGGCGAGCGTGGTACCGGTAACGTGGGAACTACCTGGGCGCCATCTTGAGTGAAACGTGGTACTAAGGGTAAAAACAATAACAAAAGCACGTGTGATGCCCGTCTGTGAGTCGTGTGCTAAGCATTACGGTGGACGATCAAACCCTCAGAGCAAGTTATGTAGGGCTTGTGCAGGGCTGTCAACTCAAGACGACAATACGGATTGCAGAGAGGGATTACGTGGCAGTCCGGATGCGGGTGGAGGTGTCGTGCAGGGTGGAAACGGCGCCTCAGGAGTGGATTCGAAGAAGAAGCCAGGTCTGGGTAGACCTACAACCACTATTGGACGTGGATTTGGATCACCAGATTACCCTCATACAGGGGGAGGTGGTGGCTATGTTCCAAGCGCAAAGAATGGCGCGTCAGGAGGTATGGTTCGAGACTCACCAGTGGTAGGTCAGTTTGATGACGAGAGAGCGCGTATTGCTACCAGCAATGTGATTCAGTCCTTACGTGAGGAACTGGAGGCAGAGAAGTCTAGGCTGGAAGGTTATGAAGGCAGTGAGGAGATTGCCCGGCTACGAGTGGAGTTGGCTGAGGTACGACGAAAGACTTTGGTTTCTGATATGAAAAAGGTGAAATTAGAGGATTATGCAGACGAGTGTGACGCTGAGATTCTAGTCCAGACGAAGAGAAGAGACAATATGGTTGACAGGGCAGTGAAAAATGATGCTCGTCGTCAACAACGGGTCAAAGATGCTCAAGAAGGAGCCTCCGGTGGGGCAGAGCCATCAGCAAGCAGTAGTGGTGAAGAGACATTGGGGGAAGAACCTGATGTGGAGATTGTAGAAGAGAAAGAGAAGAAGAAGAAAAAGGCTAAAGTCAAGGGTAAAGAGGGAGAGAAAAAGAAACAGAAATCGAAGAAGCAGGGAAAATCGAAGAAGCAGAAGAAGGCCAAGAAAAAAGACAGTGACGATGGTTCGTCTGACGAGTCTTCTAGTTCTGAAGAAGGTGACAGTGAGTTCGATTTTAGCCTGAAGATATTGGTGCCTACAGGCCAGAAAAAGAAAGTGTTAAACTACAAGGAGGTATTGTATTATTCCCTCAAAGATGTAGAGAAGCTTTTGGAGAAGGGGGAAGATTTGGGCCCATATGTAAGTCACCTGCGATTTATGGCTGGTAAAGATGTAAATGCTTATAAATACGAAAACAATATGAGATACGATTAATGTGTAAGGCGTAAAGCAGCGGATGATGGGCTAAGTGCATTTGGGGAAAGGGACACGGATGATGTACATAAAAATCTGGGGAGTGATGCTGTCATGACCAGAGTGGATAGGGGAAGGGGCAGGGGGGGGTGGAGCGGGGGGAGAAGGAGGGGAATGTCGATACAGGATCTGGGTAACCAGGCATGTTACAAATGGAATGATGGAGTGTGTATGTGGGGAGAAAGATGCTTCCGAAAGCATGTATGTATCGAGTGTGGTTCTAGAGATATCGATCATGTGGGGGCTCGTTGTTCAGCAGGTAGGGGGAGGGGGGGGGATGGATGGGATGGGTCCGAGGTAGGGGGGTCAGCTGGTGTGTTTGGAACTGTGTGTGTGCTTGAGTGTGAGTGTATTATGGATTTTGGCGTTTAAATTATGTTTAAATGTACTGTCAAGTTGGTTTGTATCAGAGCAGTATTGTAGGTACCTGAAGGTGAGGTCAACTGAAATTGGAATCTCAACAATGATATTGTTGGGTGAAGCGAATTTGTTTGTGAGTTGTAATTGGCCTCATATGTGTGAGGAGATTAGAGTTTTTGATGGGAATTTTGAAAAATGTATTAAAGGAAAATTGGCGAGTTATAAAAGTACGCCAGAGAGGTTGGTAAATTGTTCTGTTGGTGATTGTATTTTAGAAAGCCAAATGGAAATGTCTGAATCAATTGTGAAATTCTTGGAAAGATGGAGTGATTTTGTAATGTGTGGTAAAGAATGTAGCCATAGAATTAATGGTGTTAAGATATTGTTGAAACCTTGTGAAATGTTGAAGGAATGTGTGCGTTCTAAAAGTTGGGATATGAACATGGTTTATATTTGGGAAAGTAGTTTGCTAGGTTGTGTGATAGCGAACAAAGATATTGACACTAGTTATGATATGAGAAATTATTTGTCGATTTCTAAAGATAAGCAAGGGAATGTATGAATGTTATTGTATTGGAGGAATTAAAGGAAGGTATTGTTAGTATTGTGAAAGATAAGCCTAAGTGTATTCACGCCTTGGGAGCTATACCTAAAGATGAAGGGTCTAATATTCGTTGTATTACTGATGCTAGTCGACCCAAAGGCAAAAGTATTAATAATTTTATGGAAGATGTGGTAGAGAAATTTAGTTATGTGGCAATCAAGGATGTGGCCAAGGAATTGTCGAGAGATTGTTATATGATAGTCTTGGATGTAAAAGGAGCTTATCGTTCAGTACCGGTAAGGGGAGAGTACCGTACATTGCAGGGATTCAGATGGATTGTGAATGGTAAAAAGGAATATTTAGTGAATAATAGTTTGGCTTTTGGTTTAAAATCCGCGCCTTATATATTTACGCAATACACAGAATTTGTGGTTAGATGTATGCGGGCTAAGGGTCATAACCGAACATTTGGATATTTGGACGACTTCCTGATTATGGAAGATTCTGAGGAGGATTGTTGGAAAGCTTTGTATATTTTGATGCATTTATTGTGAAGGTTTGGATTTTATATTAATTATAATAAGTTGATAACGCCAAGGCAGCGTATACGGTATCTAGGTATTGAATTGGATTCTAGAGACATGAAATTGTATTTGCCATCAGATAAGCTTGCAAAATTAAATGGTATGGTGGTGGAATATCAGAAAATGAAGGTTTGTTCAAAAAAAGACTTACAGAAATTGGTTTATTGTCGCATTGTTGTACTGTGATTCGAGGAGGACGTACTTTTTCAAGGCGGGCTATTGATTTGATTAATTCAGCAAATGATCAAAGGGATTTAATAAGATTGACTGAGATGTTTCAAGATGATTTAAAATGGTGGAGAGCTTTTTCTATTATGTTTAATGGTTGTGCGTCCATAATTAAGTTTGAGATGTGGAATTGTGTGACTATTTATTCAGATGCATCTATGTTAGGGTTTGGTGCGAGTTGGGGGAGTGATTGGTTCTATGGGTTATGGGAGGATAAGTTGATTAAAGATTTTGATTATAAAGGGCATAAAGAATTAGGGCCTACTGAGGAATTGAATAGCTCTGCGGAGAGAGAATTGTGGCCTATTTTGGTAGCGACTAAAAGATGGGGACGTACATGGGGTAATAGATGCATTCATGCATTTACTGATAATGTGGCTGTGGAAGTGATGTTGAGAACGGGCAGATCAAGGAATAAGTTATGTATGGCATGGTTGCGTGAAATTTACTGGTGTTGTTTTGTATTTAATTTTGAGATATTTCCACACAGGATTTCAAGCAAAGAGAATATATTTTGTGATGGTTTGTCGCGAGTGTTAGGAAAGAAGGCTCTGGAGACTGTGTGGTCATATGCACGAGAAAGAGATTTTTGTTGTTTAAATCCATGTTCAAAAGTCCTATGTATTTAATGGTGGTTTTTGATTTTTGTAGAGGACGATTTGTGGGATGAAGTGTTGCGTTTGGAAGGCTTGTATTATGCGGAGAGTACCAAACGTACAAAAAGTGTGCAATTAAGACGATATGATAATTTTTGTGCAGGATTGAGGATTGTGCCTTTTCCATTAGAATCAGTTACAATGAGAAAATATGTTGCGCATTTAAGTGATAAATTATGTTACTCATCAGTGCAGAATTATGTGTCTGCAGTATTGGTACATGCGAAGATGTTAGGCATGCCCCTAGAGACGCGTGAATCTTTGAGTTTAACATGGATTCTAGGTGGAATTAAAAGATGGAAAGGGGATTATGTTAATTCATCTTCTTGTTTATTCCCAGAACATTTGTTGTTATTTAAAGTTTTGTTAAATTTGACTGTGATGGAGGATTTGGTATTTTGGGTAGCGTGTTTGATTATGTTCAGGACTTTATTGAGAGGTTCTAATGTACTTTTTTCTGACATGTGTTTGTATTTCGAAGATGTGATGTTGTATGATTGGGGAGTCGTATTTACGGTACTGAAGACTAAAACTATTCAATATAAGCAGAGGAGATTGGAAATTCCTGTGGCTGAGGTGAGAGGCCATCCTTTATGCCTGGTAAAATATTTGAAATGGTTGTTGTTATGTAATGGCTCTGGAACAGGTAGGCCTTTGTTAGGCTGGATGTTGAAAGGTATTTTTGTACCAGCAACTTATGTTTGGTTTGTGAGTAAGTTGAAGAGACTGTGTGAGCGTCTGGGTTTGGAAGGTAAATATGGTACCCATAGCCTTAGACATGGTGGGGCTACGACGCTATCAATGATAGGGGTTAGTCTACCTCAGATTTCGAAAAGAGGAGACTGGAAAAGTTTGGTAGTATTACGGTATTTGAATCGGCCTTTATTAAATTAACTTGAGGAAGAGAAAGGTTATTCTGAGCGTTTGTTAAAATTTGTGATGTAATCAGTGCCTTATGTGATGGTTAATATACCTTGTTATTCATTCTATGAGTCTTTAAGACAAGTTATATTGTTGGGGGGTGGTTGGCAGGTCAATTTAGGCCTTGCTAAGCGCAAATCTGTTGTACGTTATCTATGCATACTGATAGTGGAAGTTTACGGTAGTATTGTTACATGGTTCTAAGGATAGGAGGAGGAGATTATAAGGGCCTTAGATATTGCCAAGATTGGGATACAACAAAAAAGACACAAATACATAGATTACATATCTTCTAACCTATCAACATGTTGATAGTGGATGCCTCAAACTGACAGAGATTTAAATGGTTTTATTACAGCCACTGCCACTGACCAGTATCTTATCCCATATGCTGTGCCTACAACCCAGAATATAACATTGCTAATGCTGTCGGCCGGCCAAAAGGCTGTTGCTGCCCCGCACTCACTGATACTTACTAAAGTGCAACTATGAAGATGTCTAAAACACCATCAAATCTAACATGGGGCTCAGGTTATTACTTATATCACTGCAGTTAGCATAATGATAACATCTGTAATGAAAGAGAGAAATTGACAAAGAAAACCAGCTAATTGAAAGGTTTTCTAAGAATAACCTTATGAAAATCCAAGATGGCTGCCATCCATCTCCTCAAAATGAATACCATTACATTCCTTGACCTCAGAAATGTATATTTAGCATTTGGAATCATGATTCTAGGTTGAGTAGAAGAGGAGATTGATTAAGAAATATTCAGTAGGAGCCATCTTTGAATATGGCCGTAAGAATGGCTAGTCTATATTTGTTTTGTCCCCAAATTTATAATTGCTTTTCATGACCCAGGGAATGTGTGTGCAAAATTTAAAATTTTTTCCTGCAGTGAATCAGGTGCTTTTATCACCTGGTATCTTGAGAGTGAAATGATGCAGATATCCTCAGTTTTGCATAACTTATGCTAATTAAGCTTTATAGTCAGCAACCTTGTTTCATCTGTTTTTTTCTCTGCTGATTATGCATCTATAGGGTCGAGGTGAAAATGTCTAGGTGGATGTGGAGCTCTCACCCTTGAGCAATTTAAGAAATGGCCGCCGGAATATTGCTCAAAACTGGAAAAGTGTCTATATTTGCTTCTAATCAAATTAGAAACTCAAATAAGAGGTCAACATTTTTTAATTGGTTCATAATGATAAATTGAGGTTTATAGGATTCAGTGAATCCTGTACTACCCTGCTTTGCACTCAGTAAAAGTAACTGTAGGACAATGGTCACACTTATTACTGTTATGGCACCTGCTGTTATTTGCCCTAGTGTAGTGATTCCCACAGTTGAATTATTATGATCACAATGTTTAGGCAAATCTGACTTCATCGGGTGTAAAGAGATATTAATTTGACATCTGAGACAAAAATGCCTCTTAACCATGGTGGCATACATTACTTTCAATAACAGCATGATCATAGATATTGACGGTAAGGGGTATATGGCTGAGATATACAAAATATTTAGGCATGAAATAAGCATACATACCTGTAAGCCTGTGTATGAGTCAATAAATCAGAAGTTATATATAGCTTTTTCTGTTATTGGGCAGGTTTATAATTAATAATTTACTGATCAATATCATTCTCTACATAATCAACCTCTTCTGAATGATGCAAGGAATGCTATTTCCAAAGCGGTGCATGACTCACTGTGACCATTTTGTATCTCCTGTAATTACAGGGTGGTAGTTTAAAGTGGATACTGCTGAGGCATGCGACATGTGCAATATGTAATGAAAAGATCTATATGTAAAGGAGGTTTTGGGCACACATTCCCCATTGTAGATGAAGGAAGATCTATGTGAATTCAATAATTGGGGGGTTCAGGAGCAAGGCAAGGCATTGGAACTGTTGTTCAAGGACCCTCATAAGCATAATCATGCAGGACACCACTCTGCATACTGATTGCAATAAGGCGGTAGGGTTTTTTGAACAATTATGAGCGACACAGAATGTCTAGACACTACTGTGGGAATGACTACACTAGGGCAAATTACAGCAGGAATACAGGATCTATGCCGTCATTGTAGTCTAAGTTTGACCATGGCTACTGAGTGCAAAGCCAGAGTACAGGACAATAGAGTACAGAACAAAATCCTATAATCTTGAATCTATCATTGTGAACCAACCTTAAATGGGATTTCATGGACATACTGTCACATGGAAAACCCAAGGATTCATGTATGCAGATGACGCAATCAACTGACCGTTAACACTGACAAGACGAAGATCCTGTGGGCCTATCACCGAAACAGTAGTCACGACTTCTCCAACAGAGACATTACTCTGAACAACCAACCCCTGAGGGTAGTTGGAAGTTTCAATTACTTTGGGGTCATTGTGGACAAACACCTAAGCTTCTCACCTCAAAGCAAGAAGGTGATAGGCACTGTTCGTTCAAAAATCGCCCAGATGTGGAGAACGAGGAAAAGCACGGACAGGGAGACTACCCTAATGGTATATAAACAGATGATCTTGCCGTGTTTGGGACAATGCCCGATCCTGATTGACAACTCACCGGCGTGGGCTATAACCAACTTGCAGACATCGCAAAATGATTGCCTGTGCATCTGCGACAACATTCGGGACGCCAGGGATGCAAATGTAGGAGACCTGCACAAGAATGCGGCACTGTAATGACCAGTCTTCCCGAAAACGTGCCGGACACGGGCTATAACCGGCTAAAAGGCCGCTGGACCGGCTGAACTGGTCCTACTGCCGGTCCAGATGACTGGCTGGATTTTGGGCTAGATGTCAGTTTTTACGGTTTGTGAATCGGACCATTATTAAGGTTTATAGAGGGAAACACATTTTGCATTAACATTGTGAATATCAATACTCAAAATTCTACATTATTGCAATGTTTCAATGGGAATATGCAGTAAAGCATATTTATTTAATTTTAATTCTTGCTTTATACATCTTTTTATCAGATATGAAAATTGCCCTCTGGTATCCGGGCCTGCAAAAATTAAGCCAGGCCTGCAAAATAATAGATCTGCAGGACCGAATGTCCTGCATGACGAAAAGGTTTTCGGGAAGACTGAATGACTCGGGGAGAGGAGGCTCAGGCATCTCCTCATGATGATGTAAAAGCTCTCGCGGAACCCAGACAATGTGGTTGTGCCTGTAAGGCTGTTACGTGGAAACACAAAAACTGTAATCAGAACATGCAGAAGAGGAAAGGACATATACCTGAAAAGCCCAATAAGTCTTGAGCCCGGTTGTGGAACAGACGGACGTCGGTGCAACAGCACATGGCCACGAAGGACCAGTTCCTATCCTTGCTAACAAAGGCAAACCTGGCGCCACTAGACCCACTGACTATATAGTATCTTACTGAGAGTGACTACTGATCAATAGCGAACGAGATCTAAGGATCCCCATGGACAGATTAATTGAAAGTTGTGAACTTTAATATTGCATCAAATGTTGGCATGAATTGAAAAATGCCCCTCGTGTAACTGTGATAATTTATTGCCAAATAAGAATATTCAAATCAAATCACTGTAAACATGTGCGGTTGTATAAAATGAGAGGTTTCAGGAACCGAATACCCTCTCCTTACCACTGTTGTTAATGGACCCTTATAATCATAACCATACAGGGTGCTATTCGGCATGCTGCTTACAGTAGTACTATCTGCCATAATAATACTAAGTTTGACCATTGTCCTACAGTTACACTTACTGAGTGCAAAGCCAGGTAGTACAGGATTCACTAAATCCTATAACCCTGAAATTACCATTGTGAACCATTTTTGAATTAGTTTTCATGGTGATTTCTTAAAATTCTAAATGGCCACCATACAGCTGTTCTTTATTGAGTCTCTAGCCACAGAAGTAACCATTCTGAATTAGATGTTTTGTATTTATCCAAACACAGACACAACCAAGGTAGCAGTGGTATGGTACCGTCAACGGTTGCATGGACTCAGCACTAAGAATAACTACAATTTTATGAATAGCATAATACTCATAGTGAAAGCTCGTACTACATACTTTGTGAGATGTAATTCCAGTTGTGTTTTATGTATCATTTATAAGTCTAACATAATACTCATAGTGAAAGCTCGTACTATATACTTTGTGAGATGTAATTCCAGTTGTGTTTTGTGTATCATTTATAAGTTTAACAGTTTAAAATGTTCTACTTGTACATGAATAATCTGATTCCATATGATAATTATACAGATTCCCAGACACCCCCCCCCCCCTGTAGTCCAGGAAGGCGTTTCACCGTATCATACGGAGGGGCCGTATGTGTCTTTTTTGCGTTTCAGTTCATTTTTGCGTTTCAGCTCAACATGTCCGCATCTTACGGAAAAAGATACGGCCGCCGTATGTACATACGGCCGGCCGCCGTATGTACATACGGCCGGCCGTATGTACATACGGCGAAAATTGCGTTTCAGCTCAACATGGGGAGCACAAAAATTCCGCATCTTTGGCGTATTTGGTACAAGATATACGGAGGGGTAGGGGGGGGTGCTATGTCAAAAAATGCACATATACCCTGTTTTTAGGGCCGTATGTGTCTTTTGTGTGCCGTATGTGGTATTTTTGCTCCGTATGTGTCATATCACTTCAGATCGTAATGGTGACAAAGAGATGGGGATGGTAGGGGCCGTAAGGAGATGGTAGGGGCCGTGAGAAAATGGTAGGGGCCGTGAGGAGATGGTAGGGGCCATGAGGAGATGGTAGGGGCCGTGAGAAAATGGTAGGGGCCATGAGGAAATGGTAGGAGCCACTACTACCATTTCGTCACCACTACAGCCAGCTCTGTACTCTGTTGTCTACCACCGTTTATACACAAGGAGTCTGTGGGCAAAGTTTCAGCTCTGTAGGGCCATTATTTACCGAGTTATGGAAGAAAAGACTCTTTTTCGTGTAATTTCTCCCAAAATCCATAAAAAAAATTATTTATTTTTTTATCATGAAGGTAGAAGTTGGACTTAACTCATTTACTCGCTAAAATAATTCTAGGGCCATTTTATTACATATATATATAGCACTTTAAAAAGGGGGACTTTAGTATAGCCACTGACTGCAAATTCCGGGCTGTGTTGGTGCTGCCATACATGGCAAGTATGTACGATGGCTGGTTAGGTCGATAAGCTGGGGCATGGTGTAGTCCTTCACATTCCCACAGTCCATGCATCTAGACAGGCAAAAGATATCGACCCAACAGGCCATCATAGAAGTGTTACTACCTTGCTTATTCCGGGCTGTGTTGGTGCTGCCACCTAGAGGCTAAGTCAAGCTGGCCTCAACTCCTCTCATATATATATAAGGGAATGGAGATCGCAAGCCATGTGTTGGAGGTCATGTGGACCTAAACCATTTTTCTGTAAGCTAGTACAGTCCCCCACCTCCCTTCTCCCTTTTTAAAGTGCACATATATATGTAAAAAGATGGCTCTAGGATTGCTTTAATGAATAGATAAGTAAAGTCCAACTTCTACCTTTATAATTAAAAAAAGATAAATTTAAAAAATTGATTTTCAACGAAATTATACCCAAAAATGTCTTTTCTTCTGTAACTCGGTAAATAATGGCCCTACAGAGCTGAAACTTTGCCCACAGACTCCTTGTGTTTAAACAGACAATAGCTATCAGAGTACAGAGGTGCCTCTCCCGACCTTTTCTATCTCTTCCCCGACCTATCCTGTCCCTTCCCAAACCTCTCCTGTCCCTCCCCTGTCTCTTCCCCCAACATACGTATGAGAAGATGTAGATACATCTATCCCGTTTATTTTATCCTGGTGTACAAAAAGAACTTATACAGCTCGAAAATATCTGACACCAGCATTGATTATACTTATAACACTCAACTTAGCTTTTATAAAGTATTGAGAAAAAAAATGTGTGAATAAGGTAATAAATGGTAGTACGGAGCACAATTATAATTATAATAAATATACATTTGCTATGGCCCTTAGCCAGCTCCATGTACACACCAGTATAATCATATATATGCAAAAACCCTGTGTAAATGTAATGTAATCCTGTCACACTGCTACAATGTAAGTGTTGACTGGGTATCTGGAGTGGGCCACCCCTGTACCGTGGCGAGTTCATATCCATCCACACAGGTGCAAAACCTCTTGAGTGCTAACATTTCAACTACTACTACTTTTAAAGTGCTATATATATATGTAATAAAATGGCCCTAGAATTATTTTAACAAGTAAATAAGTTAAGTCCAACGTCAACCTTCATGATTAAAAAAATAAATAAAAAATTATATGGATTTTGGGAGAAATTACATGAAAAAGAGTCTTTTCTTCAATAACTCGGTAAATAATGGCCCTACAGAGCTGAAAATCTGCCTATAGAGTCCTATCAGAGTACAGAGGTGCCTTTCCCGACCTTTCCCTATCTCTTCCCCGACCTATCCTGTCTCTTCCCCGACCTCTCCTGTCCCTTCCCAAACCTCTCCTGTCCCTCCCCTGTCTCTTCCCCAACATACGGACCCTATTTATACCCTCCCCAGCCTACCTCCGTATGTTGCTACATATTATGACGTCACAGAGGGAATTCCCTAGGGGTTTCCCGGAATGTAGACTGGTTTTTGAACATTTTTCTAAAAGAGACAGGTGACAATGTCCGTATCTTGAGAGGGCCGTATGTTGGATGCCGTATGTTGATATTTAAAAAAAAAAGATACGGAGGGTATGCGGAGGGTGAAAAGAAATGCAAAAATAGGTTTGGATGTATTATTTCCGCATCTTGACCGCATCTTGCAGCCGTATGTGTAATAATAGATCAACATACGGTGAAACGCCTTCCAGGAGCTTCCTTGCTCAGGGTTATGATGTTTAATTGCAGTTTATTTTCAGATACAATTAGTTATTTTGACTAATTATTATTCCAGGGGACCGGAAGGCACACCCATGGGCCTAGAGGAGCGTCCGGAAGCCAGGGGCAAAGTCCAGGGCAAGGGAGGTTTAGTCTAGGGTTGAAGAGGACTGAAACACATCTGATTAATCAGGTCCCAAGGTCTCCAGCAGCCGGCCCCAGGTCTCTAGCTTAGGTGCAGGTGGTGAGCTATAGGGGTCATATACCAAGCACATAAAATCCTGATTCTCTATGAATAAAAATAGTTTATGACAATCTACAATGGTAAGCTGCAGTTATACATAATATAGCTTACCATAATGCACTTTAGTAAATTATGGTTAACAGTGGTATACAATGGTAGTGGTAGTACTTCCTTCCTGCCACTCACCCTCCCTAGGCCAGCCACCACCTCTCCTTCTCCTTCCTCTAGAGTTTTCAAACTCTTATCCAAACTCATTTCTCTGCCAGGAAGGCGTTTCACCGTATCTTGTATTAATAGTCCACATGCGGAGGTAACATACAGACAAAATAAAAAATAAGGCATGAAACATACGGCCCTCCCCACGAACGGACATGGTCACCTGTCTCAATAAAAAATATGTGCAGAAACCAGTCTACATTCCTGAGAACCCCTATGGAATTCCCTCTGTGACGTCATAATATTTATATACATAGGGATAGGCTGGGGAGGGTATAAACAGGGTCTGTATGTTTGGAACTTATAGGGGCCGTGAGGAAATGGTAGGGGCTGTAGGGAAATGGAAGGGGCCGTGAGGAAATGGTAGGAGCCGTGAGGAAATGGGAGGGACTGAGAGGAGAGGGTAGCGGCTGTGAGGAAATGATAGAGGCCGGTAGAAAATGATAGGGGCCGTGAGGAAATAGTAGGGGCTGTGAGGAAATGGTAGGGGCCGTGAGGAAATACTAGGGGCTGTGAGGAAATGGTAGGGGCCGTGAGGAAATAGGAGGGGCCATGAGGAAATGGTAGGGGCCGTGAGGAAATGGTAGGGGCCGTGAGGAAATAGGAGGGGCCATGCCAGCTATCATAGTTAGATCGAGCATCACATAAAACGGGTGTGACCTGTTGTAGCATATATATTTACTATAATAAATTAGATAGACCTTTAAGGACCGCATTCTAAATAAATCAGGGAACCCTTTAAGGGCGGCACAGTGTAGGATGCGGTCCTTAAAGCTCCCCTTCATGCACCATCATGATAATGAATTTACTGTAAATCGAGAAACTCCAACCGGAGCCCACCAAGGTCCAGTGCTAAACCGTCATACTTCACATCGTGATGTTAATTTAGATCAATTGAGCATTATGGAGCCATGATCTGGAATGTAATACCTCCACCTGTAAGGCTGATACCCAATTTCCTAGTCTTTAAGAGGGATAGACGAGTCTCTTTATCAAACAAATTACCAATTGTATAGATTCCATGGTAACACGGTTATTTAATTATGTATTTATAGAAACGCAAATAAGTAAGTTCTGACAATCAATGACCCCCATACACGACCTCTGGCTCTCATGAATTTACAGTTGTTGATCCTTTAAAGGAAGAAAATCCACCACACACCCCTATTTGCGTGGGAGGAGGGAGACCTTTGTTTCTTGCTGAGTAGTTGTTTTGTGAAAATATAAATAATGTTAATATAATTGTGACTTTTTTTCTCAAAGGAAGGTGTATACTATTGCACTGATTGTACGATACTGCAGATCACTTGTCTTTGATGTAACTGCTCAAAATGAACTATCGGTAATAAAGATAAATGTTTACAAAAAAAAAAAAAAAAAGAACCATAGTAAATATAAACAACAGGCTAATTTTAATTAGATGAACACTGGGGAGGTTTCTCCCCTGTGTGGATCCATGTTGGTATGCCCAACACCAACTCCTCAGGTCCACTACTACCACCTCACCTCCACTACTACCACCTCACCTCCACTACTACCACCTCACGTCCACTACTACCACATCACGTCCACTACTACCTCCTCACGTCCACTACCTGCTCCTCACGTCCACTACTACCACCTCACCTCCACTACTACCACCTCATGTCCACTTCTACCACCTCACCTCCACTACTACCTATTCATGTCCACTACCACCTCCTCACCTCCACTACTTCCACCTCACCTCTACTACTACCACCTCACCTCCACCACTACCACCTCACCTCTACTACTACCACCTCACCTCCACCACTACCACCTCACCTCCACTACTTCCACCTCACCTCTACTACTACCACCTCACCTCCACTACTACCACCTCACCTCAACTACTACCACCTCACCTCCACCACTACCACCTCACCTCCACTACTACCACCTCACCTCCACTACTACCACCTCACCTCAACTACTACCACCTCACCTCCACCACTACCACCTCACCTCCACTACTACCACCTCACCTCCACTACTACCACCTCACATCCACTACTTCCACCTCATGTCCACTGCTAGCTCCTCATGTCCACTGCTACCACCTCACGTCCACTACTACCACCTCACGTACACTACTACCACCTGACCTCCACCACTACCACCTCATGTCCACTACTACCACCTCACATCCACTACTACCTTCTCACGTCCACTACTACCTATTCACGTCCACTACTTCCACCTCACATCCACTGCTACCACCTCACCTCCACTACTACCACCTCACATCCACTACTTCCACCTCATGTCCACTGCTAGCTCCTCACGTCCACTACTACTTCCTCACGAACATTACTACCTCCTGATGTCCACTACTACCTCCTCACGTCCACTACTACCTCATCACGTCAACTACTACCTCCTCACCTCCACTACCACCTCCTCACATACACTTCTACTTCCTCACATACACTACTATCACCTCTCATCCACTACTACCTTCTCCCATCCACTACTACCACCTCACCTCCACTACTACCACCTCACCTCCACTACTACCACCTCACCTCCACTACTACCACCTCACCTCCACTACTACCACCTCACGTCCACTACTACCTCATCACATCCACTACTACCACCTCACCTCCACTACTACCACCTCACCTCCACTACTACCACCTCACCTCCACCACTTCCACCTCACGTCCACTACTACCACCTCACGTCCACTACTACCTCATCACATCCACCACTACCACCTCACCTCCACTACTACCTCCTCACCTCCGCTCCTACCTCCTCTCATTGACTACTACCACCTCACCTCCACTACTACCACCTCACGTCCATTACTACCACCTCACCTCCGCTACTACCACCTCACCTCCACTACTACCACCTCACATCCACTACTTCCACCTTATGTCCACTGCTAGCTCCTCACGTCCACTATTTCTTCTTCACATACACCACTACCTCCTGACGTCCACTACTACCTCCTCACCTCCACTACTACCACCTCACTTCCTCTACCTGCTCCTCACGTCCACTACCACCTCCCCATTGCTACTACTACTTCCTCACATACACTACTACCTCCTGATGTCCACCACTACCTCCTCACGTCCACCACTACCACCTCACCTCTACTACTACCATCTCACCTCCACCACTTCCACCTCACCTCCACTACTACCACCTCACCTCCACTGCTACCACCTCACCTCCACTACTTCCACCTCACATCCACTACTACCACCTCACATCCACTACTACTTCCTCACCTCCACTACTACCACCTCACCTCCACTACTACCACCTCACCTCAACTACTACCACCTCACCTCCACTACTTCCACCTCACCTCAACTACTACCACCTCACCTCCACTACTACCACCTCACCTCAACTACTACCACCTCACCTCCACTACTTCCACCTCACCTCAACTACTACCACCTCACCTCCACTACTACCACCTCACCTCAACTACTACCACCTCACCTCCACTGCTACCACCTCACCTCCACTACTACCACCTCACCTCCACTACTACCACCTCACCTCCACTACTACCACCTCACCTCCACTACTACCACCTCACCTCCACTACTACCACCTCACCTCCACCACTTCCACCTCACCTCCACCACTTCCACCTCACCTCCACCACTACCACCTCACCTCCACTACTACCACCTCACCTCCACTACTACCACCTCACCTCCACCACTTCCACCTCACCTCCACCACTACCACCTCACCTCCACTACTACCACCTCACCTCCACTACTACCTACTCTCATCCACTACTACCTCCTCATTGCTACTACTAGTTCCTCACATTCACCACTATACCTCCTCATATCAGCTACTACCAACATGCGGACCCCATTTACAACATACGGCCCTACATATAACCCCTTTTTATGCAATTTTTGACATACCACCACCCCCCTACCCCCCCCAAATTTTTGGCTCCAAATACGCCAAGGATACGGAATTTCTGTGCTCCGTATATTGAGCAGAAACGCAATTATGGCCGTAAGTATATACGGCCGGCTGTATCTGAATACGGCCCTCCGTATGTTTTTTATCAACATACGGACCATCATAGTATATCTGATAACAATTATGGAATATAAAAGGATGATGCATACTACCATGATAGAAATTATGGTGTACCATGGTTTTGTGATAAGGCAACCATGGTTTATCATTGTGCATAGTTCATTCTTTCCCCATCTGGAAGGCGTTTCACCGTATCATACGGAGGGGGGCCGTATGTGTCTTTTTTGCGTTTCAGTTCATTTTTGCGTTTCAGCTCAACATGTCCGCATCTTACGGAAAAAGATAAGGCCGCCGTACATATGTACATATGTACATATGTACATATGTACATACGGCCGGCCGTATGTACATACGGCGAAAATTGTGTTTCAGCTCAACATGCGGAGCACAAAAATTCCGCATCTTTGGCGTATTTAGTACAAGATATACAGAGGGGTAGGGGGGTGTGCTATGTCAAAAAATGCACATATACCCTGTTTTTTAGGGCCATATGTGTCTTTTGTGTGCCGTATGTGGTATTTTTGCTCCGTATGTGTCATATCACTTCAGATCGTAATGGTGACAAAGAGATGGGGATGGTAGGAGCCACTACTACCATTTCGTCACCACTACAGCCAGCTCTGTACTCTGTTGTCTACCACCGTTTATACACAAGGAGTCTGTGGGCAAAGTTTCAGCTCTGTAGGGCTATTATTTACCGAGTTACAGAAGAAAAGACATTTTTGGGTATAATTTTGTTGAAAATCAATTTTTTAAATTTATCTTTTTTTAATTATAAAGGTAGAAGTTGGACTTTACTTATCTAGTCATTAAAACAATCCTAGAGACATTTTTTTACATATATATGTGCACTTTAAAAAGGGAGAAGGGAGGTGGGGGACTGTACTAGCTTACAGAATAATGGTTTAGGTCCACATGACCTCCCACACTTGGCTTGCGATCTCCATTCCCTTATATATATATGAGAGGAGTTGAGGCCAGCTTGACTTAGCCTCTAGGTGGCAGCACCAACACAGCCCGGAATATCCATCCACACAGGTGCAAAACCTCTTGAGTGCTAACATTTCAACTACTACAAAGTACAACATAGATACAAGCCATATGGGTAGCCAAGCATATATATATTCACTCAGAAATCCTAACAGAAAGATGTATGAATAATCACAGCTTGCTGTACATGGTAGGCAACACATGCTCTGTACTCTGATAGCTATTGTCTGCCACCTCCAGAAGGACAGTAAAGTCCCCCTTTTCAAAGTGCTATATATATATGTAATAAAATGGCCCTAGAATTATTTTAACGGGTAAATAAGTTCAGTCCAACTTCTACCTTCATGATAAAAAAAATAAAAAAATAATATGGATTTTGGGAGAAATTACATTAAAAAGAGTCTTTTCTTCCACAACTCGGTAAATAATGGCCCTACAGAGCTGAAACTTTGCCCACAGACTCCTTGTGTTTAAACAGGCAATAGCATTCAGAGTACAGAGGTGCGTTTCCCGACCTTTTCTATCTCTTCCCCGACCTATCCTGTCCCTTCCCAAACCTTGCCTGTCCCTCCCCTGTCTCTTCCCCCAACATACGGACCCTATATATACCCTCCCCAGCCTACCTCCGTATGTTGCTACATATAATGATGTCACAGAGGGAATTCCCTAGGGGTTTCCCGGAATGTAGACTGGTTTTTGCATATTTTTCTAAAAGGGACAGATGACAATGTCCGTATCTTGAGAGGGCCGTATGTTGGATGCCGTATGTTGATATTTTGTAAAAAAAGATACGGAGGGTATGCGGAGGGTGAAAAGAAACTGAAAATTTGCTTTGGTGATATTTTGTCCGCATCTTGACCGCATCTTTCGGCCGTATGTTGTTTTTTATATCAACATACGGTGAAACGCCTTCCAGGATGCAGCTTGGTCCATGAGAAGATTCCTCCAGGGAGCTCCAGTCTTTGATGATATTTATAGGTGCGATTAATCATGAATTTAGATTAACTCACATGATCAAGAATTAACAACCTAATCTAAAGCTACTTTCCATTGAATATGCATCATAAATGTATAATACACTTAAGGAAGTGAGTGAAAAGATATAAACACCTGTTTGTGGTTAGTAGTATTTACATACAACCAAACTGCTGCTGTTGTTCATTTGCAACAATCCAAGAGTGACCTCTAGTCATAATAAATTATCTAGACAAATGTTTTGTGATGGGGTGACAGATGTATCTTGATATTAGGATGCTTTGTGTATAGATGTGGAACCACACAATGGTTAGTTTGTCATGGTATTTGGTCCAAGATGTAGTATATGGACCGTGGTATATATCATGATGTTTATATTTGTAGACTACCATATATATGCAGAGTATACCATGATATTCACCATAATGAAATATGGTTTATTTACCCTGGTTATTTGGCCAAACCATGGTATTTAGACCATGGTATATCATGGTAATTACTGCAGTATATTACAATGTTCATGATTGTTAACTTTCATTAAAATAGAGTGTAGTTTATCCGAGTATTTATCATAGTAAACCATGGACATTTAGCCAAACTATTATATACTATGATATCAACCATAAAACACCTCATTTTCTCAGAGTTGATATCATTATATTGATGCTCTAACGACTTCTTGGGAAAGCATGACTTTGGTATATCGGCTGATAATGCCCTAGCCTTAGGTGAGTGCATTATTAAGCCGATACACCAAACGAATACTTTCTCAACAAGGCTTTAATGCGTTTATACCACCATTTCTTCAAATATGTGAACAGGGTGTTCTGTTTGTTTGCGCCATAATATGTGCTGCAACGTCCAGGAATCTAAGCGTGTTACCCCTACACCATCCCGGCAGAGCTACAAGGGCTCCCCCCAAGCCTCTATAAGCAGCTCTGTCTCCTGAACAGCGCTGCTTGGGAACCCTAATTCAAAAGTGGAGTGACATTTTCAAGAGGGCATTGAAAACTAACTGTATTTTCGAAAATGTGTTAATCTGACAGAATAATACTTAAACATGGCCGATCACAACAAAACAGATGTGATTAGATATTTGTAGAGGTGCAATTGATGGATTTGCAACCTAAACTCGCACCGTTGATAGACTGCAGTGACACAGATGATACTTCATCTACCCTCCCCCCTCCTCCCTTCTGCCTTGCACTCGGGACCCCCGGTCCCGGCACTATAATACGTAAACAACACCATCCGTGTTATTTACAATAGACAATGGTCACACTTAGTACTTTTATGGCACACATATTGTATTCCCTGCTATTATTTGCCCTAGTGTAGTAATTCCCACAGCTATTTATAGCCTAAAAAATACCCCTATATGCTTTCCCTAAAAGTCCTCCAGGGGTTCCATGGAAAACCTGTATTTTCTGAAAATTTAGCCAAGGGAAATACATCTAGCTTAGAGGGACAGTCCCATCACCACCTAGATAGGCCTAGATCTATAAATGTAGGCTATGTAGTACATCTGCTTATGTCAGAAAATAAAGGGGTATCCCTTTTTTGGGTCGAAATTTGGCAACATAGTTAAATCTGACCAAAAAAATCTGCCGATTCCAAATTTTGATGTTGCCAAATTTTCAATTCATCCGTAGGGATTGAAACAGGCCAAAATCCAAGATGGCCACCAAGTAATCCAAAATCCATCTCCCATAGCATCAATATTGCCTGTAGAAAGTTTTAAACCTTACCTAACTTGACCCCCCTAACAACAGAACCCCACACCAAACAATTCATTGGCTAGGAAATCCCAGTTGCCGCTAATTAACACACCAAGACTGAATCATACTCTTCCTATCCAGTTATGGACAACCATGAAGTATAATCACCCATGTTGAGTCATGCATATTAGACAAGTCTCATCTGATCTAGGGACACATAGGCCTTGAAGCTTCCTACCTGTATGAGGCAGGTGCCCAATCTTAAGGCAATTTCAAAGTGACAGGAATGGGGTCTATGGTTTATTGCTACTTGGAGAACCTCATTTTGCACATTCAAATGGGAACCATCATATATTCCCAAACCTTTAGAAAATCTGTTCATGATTACCTATTTTGCGACTTAGTAATCTATTTTTGTTTCATTGTATGAATGCAAATAGATCTTGCTTTGGAGAAAAAAGCTTTACATATTGTATAGTAGAGACCATCCAGTGTCAAGTTCAAGAACTACCAGATCAGTTTGCCATGTCCAAACCCCATTTCAGCCCACAACGGGAAAGCCACTTTGAAACTGATCTTCAACCACATCGGGCGGCCCGCATGGGGCCCCACTGAAAGCCAATGACCGCAACCAGTGGGCTTAAGACAGGTTGTTATCGGTTTTCCCAATTTGAGCAATTTCCCAATTCGAGCAATCTGTTGGGCCTTGCCTGAAACCCTGCCACTAGCGAAGGTAAAACCCAGGTACAGAGATCTGCCCAAGCAAAACCCGATTTGGCCCTTTGTGGGCTTGCTACTAGGGTGGGGGTGGGGAAGGCGAGGTACAGAACCCAAGCCCCTCCCACAGTAACCATCACCTCCCACAGTTGCACACCACCTCCCACAGCTAACAGGGGAGGCAGAATTGGTTAATAGGAAGGTTGGTTATGAGAAGTAAATTCACCTTCAAAATGTACAATCAGCTTGGAACCAAGTTGAATATTGCGCAATTCAAGAGGAGTTTAAATTGTCCAGCTCCCTGAGATAGAATTGACTAGTACTGTAAATGTATATTCAGGAGAGATGTTCTAATTCATTGTCCTTGCTCCTCCTCAAGTACAGTCGAATAGCTTCTAAACACCATTTACATGCTGCCCATTACAGTCAGGCAGTCAGGTACATATCTGGGCACTGCCAGCCAAACTCAGATCCCTCCTAGATGGTGTCAGCCAGCTGAACATACCTCCCATGTACTGTTACACAATTTCAATCAGACAATAGCCAGGTCTAAGCAATGACCAGGAAATGACCCTGCCAATACTTATGAAGCCGGGCCATTTCTCTCATGCCTCCCTCCACATTACCCCCAACCCTCCCACCTCCCAAAGTGTGAATGCTCAAGGCTGCCTTACTCCTCTGCTTGTTATGTAATCCCATTGAATACACCCCCTAGGCTTTCTGGTGTGTTAGTAAAGAATACACATACAAATATATTTTTAGTTTTCTCAGCTACTATACTTCTGGTACCAAAGTTCTCCAAGATTTTACTAAAATATATTGTGGTTCTACTGATGGGGTGCTTCTTTTCTCTCACAAATTTGGCACACCAGTCACATTTGCATTCTTCTGAGAATAGAGAGCTACTCTCTCCCATGTCTGGTGCAAGTATTTAGTATACTACTTATAAAAAACATTCGGAGATATTTTGAAATACTAAAGTGCTAATACATATAGTTCTCCTTCCATTTATGATGATTTCACAATTGAAAAGGGAAGGCAAATATCTGAAATATCCTTAACAAAAAGGTACTAACTATGATGTAAGAGCAGGGTCATTTTCAACAATGGCTTTATAAGCCAGTGTGAAAAATGACTACAGGTTCAAAGGTCGCTGGCATATTCATTTTAAGTACTTGCCAGCACCTGATAGCAGATAATGCAGTCATGGTCATGTCTGATAAACAAAGACATTGGTTACTAAGTAGATAGTTGCTTTTGCTAGGCAATCATCAGGCACCATGATATTAGAAAAATCTCAAGTATCTACCAGGAAGCCCTACAAACAGCCATAAAGGGGTCAGAATTTTGGCCCCTTTTCACTTAGCCCCCTTTTCACTAAGCTGTTTTATATTCCACCCTCCCCCCCCCCCCCCCCATTTTTTAATGTTTGCTGAGTTTTGCTTGAAAAACACCCCCTATTAAACAACACCAAATATAATAACATCTTGTTAATTGTGCACATAAATATGCAGGGACTTAGGACCCATCTAAAGTAACTATTTTGCAAAAAGTCTGAATCTCATAAAATATTGAGTTACAAGGACCCTTCCTCATTTGTGTGGGGGGATGAAAACGCCATCATCAGAAGATCGACCAGGTCAAATCCCTATACTAATTAATGTAGTCAATAGATTTATCAACAAACCCAGTTCTGCTTGGATATAGATGACACTTTTATTTCAGTAATCCTGCTTACAACAGCTAAGGTGTGGTCGGGACAAAGTAATTGCGATAAGATGAGTAGTCGGAACGAGGTCCGGCAAAGCTCAGGTGACACAAACCAGGCTTGAAGTGTGTGTAAGAGGACCTGAAATGGATGTACAGGTGAAGGAGGAGGTAGGGTGGAGGGGAGGAAGGGGGGAGGGGGGAGTAGGGGGACGAGGAGGGGAGGGCAGGTAGAAGGGTGGAGGGAGAGTGGAGGGAGAGGGAGGGGGAGTAGGGGGGTAGAGGCAGGATGGGGGAGGAGGGGGGAGGAGGGAGGAGGGGGGAGAAGGGAGGGGGAGTAGGGGGGTAGAGGCAGGATGGGGGAGGAGGGGGGAGGAGGGAGGAGGGGGGAGAAGGGAGGGGGAGTAGGGGGGTAGAGGCAGGATGGTGGAGGAGGGGGGAGGAGGGAGGAGGGGGGAGAAGGGAGGGGGAGTAGGGGGGTAGAGGCAGGATGGGGGAGGAGGGGGGAGGAGGGAGGAGGGGGGAGAAGGGAGGGGGAGTAGGGGGGTAGAGGCAGGATGGGGGAGGAGGGGGGAGGAGGGAGGAGGGAGGAGGGCAGGTAGGAGGGTGGAGGGAGGGTGGAGGGAGGGGGGTAGGGGGAGGAGGCAGCAGGGAGGAGGGGGGAGGCAGGGGGAAGGAGGGAGGTGGGGGGAGGTGCTGAGTTTGAGTTGAAAAGGTTTTTATTGACCAAGTTTCTCATAATAAGTCTTTCAAACAGAGCCAATCATGTCAAACATATTCATACAGCAAAAATGACACAAATTCACCTTATCTCACACATGAAAAACAATACATACAGGTAGGTAGTGAAAACGAGAGACTGGAAATGTTTCAGACTAGGTACACATGCATTATTAGACTCTACATTCAGCTGTTTCAAAGTCCACATTTACCGTTGGGAACATACAACCTGGGGTACATGCATTTATCATACAAAATTACAATAACACATATATCAATCTTTCTTAGCTTTCAAGTCAGCCATAAATAATTTATGACTAACAATCTCTTGCTTTGTTGGGCTCAGTTTATCCCACTCAACAGATCCTCTATAAAGAGGACTGTCATGGTATAGTTGGCCTTTAGGCCTTTGTAACTTTAACTTCACCTTGGCATTGCTACGCAATACACGTGAAGGGACCACAACATTCTCGTGATCAGGACTATGCTTGTACATAAGCCCCAAGAGATTTACTATTCGTCTGTCTTTCAACCAATTACATTTACATTCTATATGTAACTTCACTCTTGAGATCTGCCTGGGATCAAAAATTCCCAGGCAACACCTCCAGCAGTGATTTTGGATGGTCTGGAGTCCTTCGACCAGACCTGGAGGACCGGATTCAAGAATAAAATCACAGTAGTCCAGGGCAGGGAGAACCATCTGTTTGTACATCAGTAATGCTAACTCACTGTCAACATGTTTTCTTAGATTGCGGAGGTGTTTAAGTTTGACGTTACATGCACTATCGACCCTCTTACAATGTGGTTCAAAAGTAAGGTGTTGGTCAATAATCACTTCCAAATAGTTAAAGGAAGACAACATGCAATGCCCTATTTTTGAGTTGTAAGGGGTACAGTGATAGATCTTGTACATCTTGGTCTGATTTACACCATAGGACATGCGTCTTATCCGCGTTTACTGTTAACCTATAACAGGAGGGAGGAGGGAGGAGGGAGGAGGGAGGAGGGAGGAGGGAGGAGGGAGGAGGGAGGAGGGAGGAGGGAGGAGGGAGGAGGGAGGAGGGAGGAGGGAGGAGGGAGCTCAAGGATGAAGGAGGAGGGAGGGGGGAAGAGGGGGAGGGAGGAGGGAGGAGGGAAGAGGGAAGAGGAAGGAGGGGGGAGGGGGGAGGTAGGAAGAAGGAGGGAGGACAGAGGAGGGAGGAGCGAGGAGGGAAGAGGGAAGAGGGAGGAGGGGGGAGGGGGGTAAGGAGGAGGGAGGACAGAGGAGGGAGGAGGGGGAGGGAGGAGGGAGGAGGGGGAAGGGAGAAGGGAGGAGGGTGGAGGGAGCTTGGGGAGGCAGGAGGAGGGAGGAGGGTTGGGGGAGGAGGGAGGAGGGAGGAGGGAGGGTGGAGGAGGAAGGAGGGTAGAGGGAGGGGGGAGGCGGGGGGACAGAGGGGGAAGGAGGCAAGAGGGAGGAGGGAGGAGGGCAGAGAAGGAAGGGGGAGGCAGGAGGGAGGAGGGAGGAGGGAGGAAGGAGGACAGAGAAGGAAGGGGGAGGGAGGAAGGGGGAGGGAGGAGGGAGGAGGGAGGAGGGAGGCAGGAGGAGGGGAGGAGGGAGGAAGGAGGAGGGGGAGGGAGGAGGGAGGAGGGTGGAGGAAGGAGGGAGGAGGGAGGCGGGTGGGGGGAGGAGGGAGGAGGGAGGAGGGAGGAGGGGGAGGGAGGAGGGAGGAAGGAGGAGGGGGAGGGAGGAGGGAGGAGGGTGGAGGAAGGAGGGAGGAGGGAGGCGGGTGGGGGGAGGAGGGAGGAGGGAGGAGGGAGGAGGGTGGAGGAAGGAGGGAGGAGGGAGGCGGGTGGGGGGAGGAGGGAGGAGGGAGGAGGGAGGAGGGGGAGGGAGGAGGGAGAAGGGTGGAGGAAGGAGGGAGGAGGGAGGAGCGTTTTTTCAAAGAAGTGTGTAATCTAACAAAAAATTTAAGCCCACACTGGGAAACATTAGCCAATATTTCCTGGACAAGCGTTATACTTATAATATTTATAATACTATTATAATGACGGGTACTGTTTTTTATTGACTTATTACATATTATAGACCCCTATACTGACTCTTCGTGGTGGCAGCCATTGTGGTAGGACACAATGTCTTGTCCAATTCTAGTGGCTCCAGTGAGACCTGACCCACACAATTACAGCTTATTAGTCTAATTAGTCTCATTAGGCTCGGCTCGCCCATACTCTTGTTAGCGTCCACAAGGATTCTGTTGTGTGACCTGTTATTCTACTATATATGAGGAACACAGTAATAATTATGATTTAGTATTGTATATGGGATTACCATGACGATAAGTACATTGGCCAGGATCACAAAAGAGTTTGGGTTCATGAGCACAGTGATATATTACAAGATTAGATGTTCAACTATTCTCCTTCATTCATGGCCTTGGGGTGACTTGGATAGTGTCCAGCATTTGGACTACATCGTTAGGTCAAGGATGTGTCAGAGAGTGGCTGGGTATGTGGTATGAGACAGGAGGGGTGTCACATGACAACCTCGTATGTGGAGGGGCGCTATGGGCAGAGAAGGTCCCATTGTTGCTACAACAAATCACAATTTTTTCCATTCATCAAGTATGGCATTTACATAATTATGAAGTACTACAGCATGATAGATTACATCAGATACAGACCCAGGCAACACACCCAGATGGGCCCCAGGTGGGTCACAGATGGGCTGCCATATCGGGCCTAGATGGGCTGCCCATCTGGGGCCCACTTTGTTTTGACCAGAGTGATAGCAGGGGCCAATGTTGGCTTGCCCAGACTTGAAGTGGACTGGCCCTGTTTGGATCTAAGTGGGACCCAGATGGGCTCCTTTAGTTGGGGAACACATGGGCGGAGGGAGTGGGGGCTGGGTGCACAGACACAACTTTTTCTTTTAGCTATGAGCCTAGTTATCTTGTAAGTAATAACCATTTATTTAGAGTAAGAACCGAATAAGTATTACAGTGGGTTGATTACTTTGTCAGCATTTGATGTAATCTCCTCCCTGTATTCAAGGAAGAGAAGCAAAATGCATCGTTTGAGTGACTGTAGTCTGATAGTGATTCACCATTTGAGACTTGTTCTTCAATACAATGTAGGGGCAAAATAATATAAAACCACCCTGTGTATTGAGCTAGAATATGCAGTATTAAGGATAGTGAATACCCTCCTGTTTACAGGCAAAATTCAAACATTTAATGATCTATAATTTGATGAGTTTTCACTCGAGCATTACTTATTATACGCCATTATCACTGTCTATCATGCCACTTTCAAATTTCTGGGTTTAGAATGACCGTTGCTATGGATGGAATGCGAATGGAACAAAAACGTTCTTTTTTATTTATTTTTTGTTTGGACAGCCCTAGGTGGTGGAATTCCATCATTATTAACAATTCTGATGGATGGAGTATAATGTAGACAGACTTATTTAGGGAAGGGTGTCTCATGTTATGGATATTTCCATCATTAAGGTGTACAGAGGCCTTCAAAGTGGAAAAATTGGAAAATAATAGTGATTTTCCAAATTTATTGATTTTTTCTAATATTTTTTTGAATCATGTACCCCCTGCCTCATATCTAAATATAATGGTGACATAAAACACTAAATAGCACTCTTTCTGGTAGAAAGTGAACTATTTATGCATTTTCGACCATGTACGTCACCTGACCATGTACGTCACCTGACCATGTACGTCACCTGACCATGTACGTCACCTGACCATGTATGTCACCTCACCATGTACATCACTTTCAAAGTTACCTTGATTTGATGAGACTGAGTCGCCGAGCTCATAGGAAACCCAGTGACACCTTTGCCCAGTTTTCACATTTCCAACCTGGGTGAATACCACTTTTTCAAAAATGCATATTATGCCAATCTAAAATGCAAATTAATTGAATATTTTCAGACATGGATTAAAAGATTTGCAGTTCAATCATGACATGTTGATATTATGGGCTAAGCCGACATGGGCCCCATCTGGAAGCCCTGACAATTACCAGCAAATACCCAGATATATGCTAGCCCAGGGTGCCTAGAGACACAGCCATATGGAAACACCTCAGAAAATGCACTTGTCCTACATTGTCAATCCTTTCTGGTTGTTCAAACTGATGGCATGACTATCTGTTAAAATATGTGTCTCTCTTGTATAACAAAACATGCGTAGCATTAATATGAGATATATAACAGTATCTTTTTATTTACCAAATGCGGCTATGTCACAGGAAAGCTTCCCATATTTCACATAGGTGAACTATAAGCTATACGCTGATAACACAGTACTCTCATACAGTGCCGTGTCAAGCGGGGAATGTAATATATATATTTAATATATGCCTACCCAGAGATACCTCCGACTTTGCCAAATGGTGCAGAGGTAACAAGCTGACTTTAAGTCTGAAAAGATCAAAGAAATGGTCTTTTCCTCCAGTACTAAGATTGAATATCTTGTAAATATTCCAGCCAAATCAGAGGGGATACCACTAGTCACCAGCCCCATTTATAAACACCTAGGTGTTATACTAAACTCCTTAATTAGTTTTAGCAAACATATGTCCTAGCATAGAAAAAATGTGACCAGTAAGTCACATCTGCTTTGCAGAATACGTCCCAAATTTGATGAAAAATGCCAATATGCCCTATTTTGACTATGGAGACTTCATCGATAATGGGGCTAATTTTCCAATACATCAGAACGTCCACAGACCTTACAACATAAGTATAAGGATTACATAAAAGAAAGATCTTATGTTGATAAGCTACATACAGATACAAGAGATATGTATTTTGATAAGAGGAGGAGAGTCAACCTAGCCAAAATAGGCTTCAAATGAGCTCGACTTGTCTTACATAGAGATGTGAGGGATATACCCACTAGGTTACATGATGCAATTATGCTTTAAGTGTCTAGACACACATGTGCTAAATATACCAAGAGTGTCCTTTATAAAGCAGCCATACTTTGGAATATGTTGAAAGCAGATGCCAGGAAAATAAGCATTATTTCAGAATTCTTTCCCTCATATATTTTGAATATATATTTTTTCTCCTTAATTTCTTTATTCCAAATTGCTTGTAGCCACTTTCCATCTTTAGAAATCTTTATGCCACCCAAAGGTACGATTTTTTCCCGTCACCTAATAAGCAAGGATTATGAAATGCAAACCATCACATCACCCATCCTGCTAACATTAGGCTTAAAGAAGGAAAAAATGTCCTAAACACATATCGATTATACGTGTTTGATTAGCTAACATTACCTAGTAATTGCATTGTTGTTTTCCCACAAATGACTTGTCCATCAACAAGTCGGAATGTTATTGAACCAAAGACAGCTATATGTATGTTTCCTCTACCAGAATTGAGATACTTTGAACTAAAAAAACTACCCTGTGACGTCATCAGGGTAGCTAAGCACAAAGGTCTGTTTGATATTAGCACCCGAATGCCATACCTCTATCTTAAATGAGGAACTTTTAACACAAATAATGCCATGCAAATCGAAAATGGCATATGATGAAAGCGTTAATACTTGGTTTAATGTGACTTACTATGGGGTTTTCAGATCGATCTACTTTAACTTGAGTCCACCCTGGTTAAGTACTGTTGTTCATCATAGAGGTAGAGCCCTGGCACCAGCCTGGTAGTGGATGTACGGGCTGCTGTGTTGGTGCCTGGGGATGCTGTGTTGGTGCCTGGTGCTGCTGTGTTGGTGCCTGGGGCTGCTGTGCTGGTGCCTTGGGCTGCTGTGTTGGTGCCTGGGGCTGCTGTGTCGGTGCCTGGGGCTGCTGTGTTGGTGCCTGGGGCGGCTGTGTTGGTGCCTGGGGCTGCTGTGCTGGTGCCTGAGGCTGCTGTGTTGGTGCCTGGGGCTGCTGTGTTGGTGCCTGGGGCGGCTGTGTTGGTGCCTGGGGCTGCTGTGTCGGTGCCTGGGGTTGCTGTGTCGGTGTCTGTGCCTGGTGATGCTGTGTTGGTGCCTTGGGCTGCTGTGTTGGTGCCTGGGGCTGCTGTGTTTGTGCCTGGGGCTGCTGTGTCAGTGCCTGGGGCTGCTGTGTCGGTGCCTGGGGCTGCTGTGTTGGTGCCTTTGGCTGCTGTGTCAGTGCCTGGTACTGCTCTGTTGGTGCCTGGGGCTGCTGTGTTGGTGCCTGAGGCTGCTGTGTTGGTGCCTGGGGCTGCTGTGTTGGTGCCTGAGGCTGCTGTGTTGGTGCCTGGGGCTGCTGTGTTGGTGCCTGGGGCTGCTGTGCTGGTGTCTGGTGCAGCGTCCACATGCACATACTCGGTAGAGGCTGTAGGCTCTACCGCTTTGGTGCCCGGTTTGGGTGGAGCTTGGACACTTGGGTGTAGAATCTGTCTTAGAGGTATAATGTCAAGTCTAGGTACCAACGGTGCACTGGGAGCTGGTAACGCCTGAAGGTTCATTTCTGGTGGTACATTGTTGAGCTGCACTGCAGGGTTGTTATCTGTTATACGGCAGAGTCTGCATCTAGAGAAAAGGCTGCAGTAGGCCCTCCTGAACTGCTTGTTTCTCCAGGCATAGATTACTGGGTTGATCCAAGAGTTCATGTCATACATGTTCATACTGACATGGTACAGAACATATTGCCAGAATGGAGATGATTCTGTGACAAACATAACAGTGATACTTCCAGGGATAAAAAGCATGAAAAAAACACCAAGGACCAAAGCCATCATCTTCGTGACGAGCAGGTCAGCCTTCCGCCTCTCTATCTGCTGGACTGTGATTGGCTGGTTTGTAATTATCTGATGATGGCTCCTCAGTATGATACCAGCAATAGCCATGTAGAATGAGGCCACTATGATGACAGCTAACAAGAAGAAGCCTATGTTTACAGCAATGTACCATGCAGGAAGTAGATTTCTTGCTATACACATCTGCTGATTGTCTTGAGTATTAGCTGTGCTTATTACTGCCATAATAACACAACCTATGCCCAGCAGCAACCAACCCCCAATCGTTGCAAGACTGACTTCTCTTATTTGCCATTTTGTGCTTTGATTTAGCTGGGCCAAGAGAGAGTTCCTCCTCTCCATGGCCAGCAAGCAGAAACTCAGTAGCTGTACATAGAATGCAAACCCCTCTGCAATCAGACTGATAGTACATGGCACATTACCATAGCTACGTAGAGGCAGGGTGTACACCACTAACCCATGCAGGATGTCACTGAGGGCCAGGCTGGCCACCAGTATACCGGCAGGGTTACGCAGACTCCTGTACTTGACCACACAGACTAGGGTCAGCAGGTTTAGTAACACGGCAGCAGTCGACTGCATCATCCGCAAACAAGTATTAAAAATGTCAAATGCTTCTCTTGTCATGTTGGAATAGTTTGTAGCTCTATTGTGAATACTCTATCTATCTTTTGTTACTCTCCAGGCTTGAGAAAGATGTCCTTGACTGAGCATGAATAGTTACTGTAACTTGCCTCTTATGGAGCAGCACCTTTGGCCAGTGTGACAGTCCCAGTTCCCACTCACATAGCATAGAGCTGTGCCTGTCTCATAGAGTATGTGTGCTCATACGGTGTGTGCCTGCCTCCACTCACAGAGAATGTGGCTGGTGTATCTAAGTAATGTAGCTCCTCACGGCACCTGTCCCACACGGCGGGAGGCAGGAGCTGACTGCACTACAATGCTAAATGTCAGACAGCAGCCTTCAATGGTTCTGATGTGTCACTTGCCACAGACACCTAGTGAGTAATTATAATCTTGTCTGCTCCATTCTGGTCTACAGTGGTATTATCCCATGGAGTGAATGCTGCTGTCACTCAAAACCAATCACATCATTAGGTATGATCACATGAGCATCGTGGGCTATATGCTTACACTACATTTGCTGCTTCTGTCTCCCTGAGACTCCAGGCTCCTCCCACCGCTCCGCCCCCCCCCTACCTGAGGCTGCCAGACCAGTTGTCAGACTTCACGGGTAATATACCAATGTGTACCAACCATCATTTCCGCTAATATGTACTCTTGTCATAAATGCTATAATGGTGCCATGGACTGTCATATGTTAACTAGCAGTCCAATCCGCTTAATTTAAAATGAATATTACACATAGCATGTCAACATCAATCACATGATATTATTGTTATGGAAATACACTTTTATTGCTTACCAGTATGCTACATAGGATTTGTAAAGAAACCCCAATATAATTAAATAATCCCACTAGACCATCCATAGGATTGTCTAGCTCTCTTCACATCATTATAATGGCTATTTAGTGTGAGGGGCTGGGTGAATAAAAGAATTCATTACAATGTCCTTTTCAACCCATTATTTTGAATGAAATGCTGCAAAAGTACTCATTTTTGATCGCATCTATTTGTCCCAAGAATCACAGTGAAGCCTCATGTGTATCCTAATCAGCTGTGCTGGTGTATGTCATGTACGGTATGATGGAGGCCACAAGGGAGGCTTCATAGAGGTCAGACAGTATACCTGGTGTAAGACACCCACTGCGCAGCAGGCGCCTTTTGTCAGGGGCAGGTGTCCGAGGCCTACTTCCTACGGGGATGATTATATTTATTTAACTCAGGATACTCAGGTGAAAGTTTGTGAGAAGCATGTAAAATACATCCGAGCTGGTGGTAATTTAAGACTTCTTTTACAGAGCTTGATCGTGATTCCTGAAATGCTCCATGATTAGCAACGGTTATTCTGGTATTATTTATAAGCACTATGGTTCTAAGGCAATAATCTTCTAAAAACTTATTTGATAGACTTTACAGACTTCCCCTCTATTTTCCTCTCTCCAACCCTGCAGCAAGCCCTTATCGGCAGTTTGGATATGCCAATGTCTTTAACAAATTAGCAGGGTAATGAAATGTGGGGAGGGGATGTTGCTATTTTCAAGGAATCCAAGGGTTGGTTGTAAAACTAGTGGTAAAGTTGGTAACCAGGAGGACAGAAATGTTATTGATAATGCCTTTAAATGACACTTAGGGTAGCGGTTGTCTACATTTTCATTGATAAGATGGACCGTAATGATCTCACAGTTATGGGGCATTAGCTTGCCAGGAGTTCCCAAATTGATTGTAGTCCCCTTGAGGCCTCAGCAAAGGAAATCCTTCTTCTATCTAAATTTAATATTGCGGAAAATGCATTAACAGCTACCAGGACATTTACAATTTCTGAAAATCACCCTTGACCTAAAAGATACATCTTATCTACAAAACATTTCCAACCAAAATTAGCTACTGACCACGGAAAATTTGAGCACTGGTCTGTAGCGTAAAACCACCGGAATTCCGCCTGAATTTGCACTGAATAATTTGCATTTTCACTGGTCCCCAATCTAGCCTTTGAAAGAAATGTAAACTCACTCAGAATCCCTTTCCTATTATTTAATTGAAACTGGCAGACATTCAGCAGCATGTGTACAAGTTTTCATAATATTGGCATCATTTCCAACTTAATTATGAACCATTCAGTGCCCCTGCAGCATTCACTTCTGACCAGAATTGTATATGACTCTCAGTTCGCTGCGGGATTACCCTCACTGAGACCTTGAAGCCCTACTCACTAGCTGTCATATACTTATCTAAGTCACAGCTTCCCCTGTCCTACCCACAACACTAGCTCCAAATGCCCCACCTTGAACATACAACATTTTGGCTCCAGGCAGGATATGGGTAGTTTATCAACTTCCAAAAAGTCTAGGATGGGTGAGCACAATGGGTTTTCCATAGGAGCACTCAGACCCCCAGTGTGGGTTAAAGGTTTTTCCTGGAGGCTGTTTTTCCCCATTGGTTTTGTGGTCCGTATGTGTCATATGGGGGTCCGGGTGACCCATACGGCCAAAAAGTGTTTTTCCTCATCAGATATGATTTCTGGGTAGTTTTTTTTTTACAGGCAGTTGTGAAACGAAAATACACTGTGCCACACTTATCCTGTGCACACAGGATGAACTTTTTACATTTTAAGTTGAAATATATGAGATCACTTTGTACAACAAAAAAACCATTGCACCTTAATGCTGTTCCGATTCAGGAAATACAGCTCTAATGCTAACACATGAACATACAATATATGATACCTGTACGTAATTCTTTACTTAATGCTACTGGTATATTTTCAGATATGTTCTTACGGACTACATTCTTACCCCGGTCAGGGTGGAGCGAACCCAGGCGGAGGCTAACTACAATAAATGGCACCGGAAAACGAGGTCTCTGATTGAAAGGATCATTGGACAGGTCAAGCAGAGATTACGGTAAGTTAAATGTCATTTGACAATTCCTTTAATACAGTAACACAACTATGTAACCAGTCAAATGGATAAATGTATAATAGCACCAACTTGCTATGAACTAACTGAACAGCACATTTCACATCTAAATATGTCACAAACAAAGGTACACATTTTCCCATATCGGTTGTGGAATAAACCAACTTCCATTTACATCTACATAAGATATTAAATGCTTTCAGATGCATGGACAGTAGTGGCGGGTATCTGTTGCACGACCCTGTGCGGGCAGCCCGGATAATAGAAACCTGCTGCTGCCTCCATGACTGTGCCAAACTGGGTAAAGTGAAGCTGTTGAAGGACAATCCCCAGGCAAAGGACGGTTACAAAAAGAAACAGGCTGCTGCTGTCCAACTGGCAAATCTAGGACACAAACCTGCTGTGTTGTTCACAAACATGAGGAAGAGCTTCATTGACACCCACTTCCAGCAGGACCATCTCGACAAGAAGGAGAACAAGGACAAGTAATCCCTCGGTACTACTTCACAACTACACCCATACACTAATATGTGACTCAACTCTACACCACTATTATAAATTTACATAATACAGGCAACTGTGATTTTTGAGGTAGTGTAAAAACCTGCAAAAAACTGGAACAATAGTTTCGCCACAGAATTCTGCAAAAGCTATGTTAGGGCTACGAGAGCCTCGACATATCCCGAATTGACTTATTCTAATATTAAATGTGCTGCCTATGACAGGTCAATGCATGTTTTCATTGCGAGAAGTTGGAACGAACTAGATGATGCACATGAGGGCACTGTGACGATTGGGGAACATAAAGATAAGATGAAGAAATTAATGTCAGCGTCCATACCCTCAGGGAAAGTGAATAGGTTTCTCATAGAGTGAGCCTAACGGTACCTCATCAAAATATCTTTTGTCACTTGTGTGTATTCACATCATGATGTATTTCAATACCTTATATAGTCTAATTCTTTGCCAAATATGTACTTATTCTACAATTGTTTCTCTACACGCATTCAAAAACACTATGTTTCAATCAAATTGGAAGCCAACACATTAATGTCTCTATGAAATGTAATATCATTTTATTTTAATTCAAACATGTATATGTCGGGCATAACTTCCATTGGGGAAGTTATTCCCATATTAGTGGTCCTACAAGTGCCACCTAGTGCCTCCCCCCGGCACCAGCCGTGGAACTCTTCTCCAGGGGAGGGGAGGTAGCCAGCAGCAAGCAAGCAGGCAGCAACGCCAGCAGCAGGCCAGCAGAGACTTTGGTTTGTTTTTCTTCTTTTGTTATTTCTAAATAAATAGGCTGGGTCACAGTTGTGACAAACGGTTAAGCGCCAATGCCCCTCGTCGTTAACCTTTACCTTAAACTGTAGATTACCATAATCATTTGTGATTAGTTACTGTTTGCTTTTAAAAATCATGTAAGGGGGTACCGTAACATTAGCTACGCTGAAGGTTCCTCCTGACTAATATGGCAAAGTACATCTGTCAACAATTTCAAACTATAATTTAAGCGAATTAATGACTCAAAAGTTACTGATTACATTTACATTCTCATGTTATGGACACCCGATCATTAAAATCGAAGGATCAATGTAACTGTTTATAATAGAAAGTGTCAAATAAAGTCAAATTGTTACCAAAAAAATGCTGTATAAAGCACCTACATCGAATGTAGATAAAGTATAAACTGAAATATTTTAAGAACAAGTAACATGACATGTTTTCCTTTAGTTGCAGAGATATGGAATCAAAAGTATGACATCAGCACCCTGATTTCCATCTGCACCGTTTATACTTTAACTGTGTTATACAACCGGAGGTGTAAACGTATATGTTGCACAAACTGCTTCGGCTATTTCTGGCCCTTTTCAGGCTTATACCCCTACAGAATAACCAATTTTGCACAAATCTTTTAAATTTTTAGTATATGTGAGAAAACAGAAAAGATTCGGCCAATACACCTCCAATGGCCCAAAAAAAACAAAAAACGTCAAAATCGCTAAAAATGACATGTTTTACATGTTTCCCATGTGTACTGAGGCAGTAACAGCCTAACCCTAATATCATTTTCTATTAGGCCTATAGTATAGTCAATTGATTCACAAGGATTTCACTAGATATGTACCATATTTTTTTCTCCACAGTCATTTAAGTGTGTAATGTCAGCAAAATCATCAAAAGTCCTTTCAGGTTGATACCTCTATATGGGTGGAGACGAATCTCTTGTTTCCGCTATTGGTCAGGTCATTCGAGCGCGCCAAACCTCTGTTACCCGGTAAGGGGCACCCCCTATATGTAGTGTCTAGGCGGAGTGTGTACGTTGGTTACCACCTTTGTTTACGCCAGAGCGCCGCCCAGAGAGGTCGGACAGCTCGTTGCTCGCTTGCTTTGTGTCATATATTTATACTGTGGTTAGTTAATATTATTTATTTAACCATGCAGCCCTGCAGGAGCTGCGCCTTTGTTTATGACCATCGTAAATCGGCGTGTCCCCAATGTTCTAAACCCACACATTCTAAAGGTGGGTTAGACGAGGAGGAAGACGAAGCATTCGTGTTGTGCAAGGCGGAAGAACCGGGATCTCCAGCAATGGATAGGGATCAGAATGTGTCTCTACAGCTTAAGCTAGCAGAGGAAAAGCAAGCCATACTGAAGCTAAAGCTCGAGATGAAGTCTCTGGAGGAACGGCTGGCAGCAATTAACCTGCAGAACGCTAAACTGGAGGAGGAGCTGGCTTCGAGCCAAGATGGCGGATCGGGGAAGAAGCCAAGCACGCAGAAGCCACCTCCAGGGTTTAAACCTAAGACTCCGGGTACCGGATCGACACTGGAGGGTGAGCATGGCTTCCAACGTCAACTGTTCTACGCAGACGGGTCACTGGCTTCGGCTTCCGCGGGCAACTCTACAGCAGCGACTACTCTTCAAGCTGGCTTGGAGTCTGTTGGTTTAGGCCTTCAGGCTCTAGGGTTGGCTACTGGAGATGTCAACAACGCCGGATTACCCCTACAAGGTGAGGGTGGTGGCATGTCTGGCTTCCATTGGTCAAGTGAGTCTGCACGCAGAAAGCGCTCAAGACATTGGATCCGTCCAGATTTTCATCTACCTTTAGATAAAAGTTATGAGGAGATGTCCTATAGAGAGCTCGTATACAGTATGGTGTGTGTGACGGAGTGCATCATTAAAGCAAACGACGCTCGGTTCGACGTTCAGGGGTATTTGGAACATTTTAAGTACATCACCCTTAAGGAAATAAGGCCTACCTACATGCCCAAGGCAGTGGCAAAGTATGAACACGATGTGATGACCAAGGTGGCTTCTGGAGAGGTCAGATACACAGCGGCAGAGCACACAGCGAATGCCACTCACTTTGGTATCGAATGTACCAAGGCTTATGTGGAAGCCATGCGTCTCCTCCAAGGGTCCTTCTCAGTCGGGGAAGCCAGGTGGCTCCAGCAAACCGTCAACGCCGAGGATATGGTGCCCGGACGATGTCTGTGCGAGCTGGAACTTTACGTCATGCCAGTATAATCCCTGCCATAAACAACACGTATGTTGTGTATGTAGAGGCTCGCACAGAGCAAAGGGTGGTTGCAGCTATAATAATGGCGCCCAGCAAGGTCAGCAGCATCAAACCAGGAATTTGCAGTCGTCTTTCTACCCACAGACCCAAGGCGGCAATCAAGGTTACACCTCTTCAAACCCTCACCAGCAGCAGGGGGGGGGGGTACAGGTAGACGCCGACGAAGGGCTCACCTGTGACGTGAACACTTATGGGTTGATCCGCGACGACAGAGTTATATGTATGGACAGTATTAGTGATTTACTATTTGCCTATATAGACTACAAACCACTGTGGGATATTAATTGTGTACATAATATCTCTAATGTCCAGTCGCAGTTTAAGCCTTGTGGTTGGAAGAATATGTTGTCAGGGGGAAATAATAATGTGTACGGTACTTGGGATCCAGATAGCCTGTTCTTACTGGATGGGGTTATGCATGGTTTCAAAATTGTTGATCCTATGTCTGATGTTCCTTCTTATGAATGTATTAATTATACCTCTGCTACAGGTGACGCTTTTGGCTTCATGAATGATATCATTTTGAAAGAAATTAGTACCGGTAAACTTAGTGTTGTAGATAGGAAGCCACACTGTGTACATGCGCTGGGGGCTGTGGAGAAGTCTTCTCGTGGGTATCGTCCCATCACTGACGCCAGCAGACCTGAGGGCATATCTATTAATAATCATATGTCGAGCACCTTTAATAATTTCAAATTCTGTAGCATCGACGAGATCTGTGAGAGTTTAACCCCGAATTGTTTTTTGGCGGTAACAGATATAGAGGCTGCTTACCGTTCGTGTATGATTCGTCCCAGTGACAGGAAATTTCAAGGTCTGGCCTGTAGTGTGGGGGGTCAGGACGTGTACATAGAAGATAGTTTTTTGTCTTTTGGGGCTCGAGCCTCCCCATATATATTTAACAATTTAACTGATGCTGTTACTAGATATATGAACGCTAATGGTTTCAAGTGTTATAGTTATTTGGATGATTTTCTTCTCATTGGTGACAGTTTTGAATCATGTAAAGAGGCTCAATTAGCTCTACACTCTCTACTGCGTTCATTAGGGTTTAATATATCCTACAAGAAAGTCTTATCACCCTCAAGAATCCAAAGGTATTTGGGTATCATTATAGACACCGTTCATATGAAGTTGTTACTACCGGTAGATAAAATGCTCAAGTTGAAGGAGGAGCTCGCGTTCTTTGCTGGTCGCCGTCAGGCGACACACAAGCAAATTCAGAGGCTATGTGGCATTATTGGACACTGTTCAACGGTAGTGAGAGGTGGAAGAACTTTTTCCCACAGAATTATTGGTTTATTATCGAGTTTTACTACCGGTAAGAGACGTATTACCCTCACCAAGAACTTTTTTCTAGACCTACAGTGGTGGAGAGATTTTGCCACTTGGTTCAATGGATAGGCCAAGATGGTGGGTAGGAGGGTACAAGACAATGTGAGCATATACACTGACGCTTCTGGATCGGGTTTTGGTGCTCATTGGGGTGGAGACTGGTTGGCAGGCATGTGGAACATGGACTTAGACGCTGCGAGTGACCACCACCACCATCTCTCACATCACCCGGGGGAAGACATTCCCGATAATATAAACGTTCAAGAGCTATACCCGGTAGTGGAGATGGGGTTCTGCCTGGAAGAACTGTCGTGTTATTTGCTTTTCTGATAATACTCAAGTCGTCACAGGCCTAAATACCGGAAAGAGCTCTAATAATTATGCTATGTCCATACTGCGTAGAATTTTCTGGTTAAGTGTATTATTTAATTGTCATATTGTAAGTATTCATATACCAGGGAAAATGAATGTGATCGCTGACGCCTTGTCTCGTATGTATGAAAATAATATGAAAATTCCCATGGGTTTATGCTGTTCCAGACGTACTCCAGTTGCGACGAAAGTTAGAGACGAAGGCAGCCAAAGTTAGATCCTACTGTTGGTCAGAGTCCACTTGGCGTACCAAGGCTTCTCAGTGGAAGAAATATATTTCCTTCTGCGCCCTTATTATGGTGGCAGTGGTTCCTACTACTGTAGATGTTATGTGCAAGTTCATTGTCTTCTTGTCGGATTCCCTGTGTTATGTTAGTATCGATAATTATGTGTCAGGGGTCATCAGTTTAAACAAGTACTTTGGCTATGATGTCTCTGATATTAGGTTGAATTTTATTTTTTCAACCACTTTAAAAGGCCTAAGGAGGCTCTTAGGTGATCCGGTACCTACATGTGTGACTTTAACGCTAGAGAATTTGTTGAATATGTTCATGCATGTAGATTGTTTGAGTGTAAATGAGAGGTGTATGTGGGCCTGTATAGCTACGAGCTTCCGTTCTTTATTAAGGAAATGTAACCTTGTACCGAATAACCTGAAGTTGGAGGGTCATTTTCTGCGCCATAGTTCTCTTGTATTTAAACCTTGGGGTGTTTTGCTTCATATTTCTAGTTCTAAGACGATCCAGTATGGTCAACGCATACATTTGGTACCCCTCACTTATGCTATAGGCTCACCCCTGTGCGCTGCAACTCTGTTAGCTAACCATTTCAATGATTGTCCTTCCATCACGAGAGACTCACCTGTTTTCATGTTAAAGGTGTCGGGGGTTTTGGTTCCACTTACCTACCCGGTACTTAATAATTATTTGAAGAGATTGTTAGCAGCTATAAACATAGATGTAAAAGGAGCAGGTTGTCATTCCTTAAGACGTTCTGGCGCTGCATTCTTACATAGTTGTGGTGTGCCACTGGAAGACATTAGACAAACTGGTGATTGGGCTAGCCTTACTGCTTTAATTTATCTTGCTAAGCCCCTGTCTTCGAGAATTAATCTGGATAGGATGGTGGTAGATGCTATGTGTGTAAAATAATATGTATGATATAGTTGTATGGTTATTCGTAATTCTGGGTATTGGCAGGTTCAATCCAGCCCAAGTCCATATAATGTATTGTGCTTTATTCACTATCAGAATCACCTTTAACCAATGGGTGGAGACGAGTCTCTTGTTTCCGCTATTGGTCAGGTCATTCGAGCGCGCCAAACCTCTGTTACCCGGTAAGGGGCGCCCCCTATATGTAGTATCTAGGCGGAGTGTGTACGTTGGTTACCACCTTTGTTTACGCCAGAGCGCCGCCCAGAGAGGTGGGACAGCTCGTTGCTCGCTTGCTTTGTGTCATATATTTAAACTGGGGTTAGTTAATTTTTTTATTTTTTTTTTTCTCAATTTGCTTATGTCGAGTCAATACGTATCTAATAAATAGGCAGGTTTAATCCAGCCCAAGTCCATAAAATGTATTGTGCTTTATTCACTATCAGAATCACCTTTAACCAATAGTAAATTAGGAAGATCTACACAGTATCCATTGTATCCCAGTTTGTGAGGTAACTCAGATTGTGAGTTGTATTCTGCTGGAAATTTTGAGAAAAAAAACCCAATGATCTTGCCTCCAGGAGCATATATGTCTATTGGGATACATATTTTCCATCACAGACTCACCCGGAATATTTGTCACGGAGTCACCAGTCACCCTGATGAAAATTTAAACCTTCATAGAATTATTAATACCTAATATATTTAAGTTATCTCTGGTTTTCCTGTGTCCTACCCACTCCCTCTAATGTTCTAATACAGAAATCCACCATTTTTATGCTCATTTATACAAGAAATTATTTCCATCACTGAGTCACCAGGGTGACTCCGTGACCTAAAATAGGTTAATAGGGGTACTTTAGGCCTATACTGTGAAAACTAGGTCTAACCAGATATCAATCATGATGCTTTATATTGTACACATGATCATGACTTTGTAAAGCAATTTTAACCAATAATGGGACCATTTTGAGGAAACTAGGGTAAAGTGAAGTGTATGTAGTTGAAATGTTCATATTTTTGATAAATATTCAAAATTCACTGGGCTGTATCTCAAAAACTATTTCCCTGATAATATCCATTCTTGGTATGCCTGAAGATATATGTTGCCCAAGCTTGTATACCAAATTATTAGTTGCTGTAATGTATTTGAGGCATAATGTACATAAACATGCATTTTTGGTCACGGAGTCACCCGAATCGCGGACGATATACTACGGGAGGTGATAAAAACTGAACCGCTAGGGTTACAGACGTATCACAAAGTGTGCTGAGGACCCAAAATATAAACCTTTAAATATAACAAATTTGTTTAAACATATTAAGAACTTTCTGATTTGCCCTTCATCTAACCTAAAGCCAGGGGTTTGAGCCATGTACATAATAAAAGTAAAATCTGTATACTACATAGCCAGTGTAAATAGTATTATGTCCACGGTTTACTTTTAAGCCAGAGCGATCTTTTCAACTTGGGTTTGTTTGGACTACCTGGTTCCTCCCCCTGGTCGCTGCCGTTCGACTGCACCTCCTGCAGCTGTACTCGGTCCTGGAGGATGACACATTCCTCTCCAGCAAGGACGGAGAAGATAGGCAGGCCATCCATTGGTGGCGGGTGCTGAAGAATAGCTGAATAAAATGAGAAACATAGTATGTACTATGGATATTTTAAAGCATATGTTTTATAGCCTGTCATTTTTACATGCATTATACAATGCATGAGGAATAAAGAATGTTCTTGCACTATTTATCTCACACATGGAATGTGTTAAATTGTTCTTTACTGTAGCACAGTATAATTGTATTTGAAAGGGAATATATGGAGTATAACTTACCGGCTCCGTTCAGTACGTACTTCAGCTGGCCATCCACCTGTATGTATGTGCCATCTAGTGAGTGTACGGGTGATTTCATGCAGTATAGAGCTGTAGGGGTTTTGGTTTGGCACTATATAATGACACTATGTTTACTGGTACGTTTTGTACTTTGATCTGGTCCACGGCCAACATGGCCACAGATATTGCAGCAGAACTGGGTCGGTGATCCGGATTTACAACGTTGCGAGCAGCTTTCAATTTCTGGTGTTGGGAGGAGACACGCCTTAACAGTTGAGCCCTTGTAAGCCTTTTTAAGGGGACCGAGACAGTGGACTCCTCCTCAGAGTCACTGGGTGCTGGATTCTGCAGCTGCACCTCTTCTTCCTCTTCTTCGTCAGGAAATATTTCCCTGTCCTCTGTTTCGATGTAGGTCCCATAGTGCTCATACTCCCGCATTTCTGCAGGCCTTTCTTCTGTCACCGGCAAAGTGCCCTACATCATCAGTGTCATATGGCAATATATGTATTTATGTTTGACAAGTGGAAACTGCGATACTGTCTGTTGAACTATATAACTGTGTACATGAAAACGAACATGTGATGCCGCGTAATATATAAGTGACCAGAAGTGGAGCAGAAGAGGAGGCAGCGGTGGAGCAAGGCGGAGAGTAATTACGGCTGCATGCCGAACGCCATGCCCGGGATATTACGACACTATGTTGAACTATATTATTGTGTACATAAAATGGAGACGATATGGGCCTTAGGCCAAGTCATGGAGTATTGCAATGTAACAAAAAGTAGGGCTAGGAGGGGAGGCAGTGCCCAATAGGGGGCCCCCTGGTAATCAACTTAACATACTAGTTAAGTCAGGACGCCAAGTTACGGCGGGGGAACTTAGTTTTTAATTAGTTGGGGAGAGTGTAGCGGCGACAGACTGCCCTAGCGTGTGTTGCATATAAGTTAGGAGTTGGTACGCAAGGTAGAGGAGGAGACGGCTGGCTCCGCCGCTAATTAGTGGCGGCGCCGGCGGAATCCTCTCCGCCGCAAAGACGTTTGAAACGGGGGCGTCGGCGAAGTTCGCCGGCGCCCAGGACGGAACGTCTCCGGCATCAGAGAAATGTCATCAAGCTATATAAGGGAGGGGGGACTGAGGGTTCCATCAGTCTACAGAGGTGTGTGCGGCCTGGGGGTGCAGGTGGGGAGCTATTGATGTCATACACCGAGCACTCACACCTACAGAGGTGTGTGCGGCCTAATAGGTCCCTAGGGGTGCAGGTGGGGAACTACCCAGGAAACTGGGGTGAGGCTAGAGCATGCTAGTGCCAGCTAGGGCGAACTACTTTTGTGCCTAGCTCAAGGGGTGAGGTAGTGTGAACTTTGGGTGAGGTGCCCTAGCTCTTCCACATGCCCACCCAATCCCACCCAGTGGCTAGCTGGTGGTGGGGGAACTTGGGTGAGAGGTGGGTGAGGGCTTGCACAAGGTGTGGGGTTGTCCAGTGTGCAGTATATATCAGTTACTTATATGTCAATACCTCACACCCACACTGTAGTATAGTGGTTGGCACCGTGGCCTTGTACCCCAAAGGTCCAGGGTTCGTGACTCGGTCATGTCAACCTACCCACCATTTTTTCTTCATAAAAATAGAAAATTGAAGATAAAATGGTGGGAAAGTTGACATGGCTGAGTCACGAACCCTGGACCTTTGGGATACAAGGTGACTGTGATGACCACTAGACTACCATGTGGGTACAAGGTTGGGATATCTAAGGAACCTATATGTATTACATTGGAATGTTTTAACCTTTCGTTCCTAGCATTACCCTCACCCAAGCCTGAATCGTGTGCTAGCCCTATCTAGCTCTCTGCCATGTTGCCCAAATCCAGGCTTGAAGCCTGGGACTGTGTGGCACTGTGGAAGAGTTACAAGAGGGGCTTTGAGTAGCATAAGGAAGGCCCTTATGCAGCTATGATCTGAGTTCTCCCAGTTACCCCTTGTTTTAAGAACAATAGACCAATGACATGTATTTTGTGGACAATTGTAAAGTTATATTAGTAAAAATAAGAAAAAAATGGTGGGTAGGTTGACATGGCCGAGTCTTGAACCCTGGACCTTTCACATACAAAGCGCCAGTGATGACCACTATACTATCGGATCTGTGTTGGGTGGCCACATAAAGGAACTTCTATTTATCCACCATGGCAATACACAACCTACTAAATACTGGTGTGCATGCTTGGGGGACCTTGGGTAAGGTGGTGTGCCAGCACACAGACCAGAGGGTCACCCTCAGTGTGGGTTTGGGCAGAGGAGGCTATAGGCACAAGGCTTGCCCAGCTTAGCACATAGGGTGCCCAGTAAACAAAAAACGTTATACAACATTTTATAACGTTATAAAACGTTAAATAACGTTATTCTAAGGCTCCTTACCATGGTATAACGTTATATGAAATGTTATAACGTTATTTTGACGTAAAATAACGTTTTTTTGTTAGCTGGGTGAGCTTCTACACACAGGGCTCACCCTACCTTGCTCTATGGGCAATACTCGCACTAGTCTCACCCTTCCTCACCCCAGTTTCCCGGGTATTGATGTCATGGTATCCGGAATACAGGCCCTCCTGACTGTAGGCCCCCACCCCCACAGGCCCACGGAACACAGGCCCCCAGCCCACAGGCCCTACGGATCTGAGGCCCCCTGCCTTTAGGCCCCCCTTACTACAGGCCCCCGGTCTGTAGGCACAAATCTCACGTCCATTTAATACGTCCACACCCCATTATCTCATTCAAATTCATCACGTCCAACACTATCTCTTACAAATCATATGTCCAACCCCTCCCTCACGTCCAACCCCCATCCCTCACGTCCAACCCCTCTCTCACATCCAACCCCTCCCTCACGTCCAACCCCCCTCCCTCACGTCCAACCCCTCTCACGTCCACTTTTCCCACACATCCAACCCCTCCCTCACATCCAACCCCTCCCTCACATCCAACCCCTCCCTCATGTCCAACCCCTCCCTCATGTCCAACCCCCCTCCCTCACGTCCAACCTCTCCCTCACGTCCAACCCCTCCCTCACATCCAACCCCTCTCACGTCCAACCCCTCCGTCACATCCCACACCTTTCCCTCACATCCAAACCCTTATCTCACTTCCAACCCCCTCCCTCACGTCCAACCCCCTTCCCTCACGTCCAACTCCCTCTCTCACGTCCAGCCCCTCCCTCACATCCAACCCCTCCCTCACATCCAACCCCTCTCACGTCCAACCCCTCCGTCACATCCCACACCTTTCCCTCACATCCAAACCCTTATCTCACTTCCAACCCCCTCCCTCACGTCCAACCCCCTTCCCTCACGTCCAACTCCCTCCCTCATGTCCAACCCTTCCCTCACATCCAACCCCTCCCTCACATTCAACCCCTCCCTCACGTCCAACTCCTTGCTCACGTCCAACTCCTTGCTCACGTCCAACCCCTCCCTCACGTCCAACCCCTCCCTCACATCCAACCCCTCTCACGTCCAACCCCTCCCTCACGTCCAACACCTTTCCCTCACATCCAAACCCTTATCTCACGTCCAACCCCCTCCCTCACATCCAACCCCCTTCCCTCACATCCAACCCCCTCCCTCACGTCCAACCCCTCCCACACATCCAACCCCTCCCTCACGTCCAACCCCCCTCCCTCACGTCAAACCCCTCTCACGTCCAACCCCTCTCACGTCCAACCCCTCCCTCACGTCCAACACCTTTCCCTCACATCCAAACCCTTATCTCACGTCCAACCCCCTCCCTCACATCCAACCCCCTTCCCTCACATCCAACCCCCTCCCTCACGTCCAACCCCTCCCACACATCCAACCCCTCCCTCACGTCCAACCCCCCTCCCTCACGTCAAACCCCTCTCACGTCCAACCCCTCTCACGTCCAACCCCTCCCTCACGTCCAACACCTTTCCCTCACATCCAAACCCTTATCTCACGTCCAACCCCCTCCCTCACATCCAACCCCCTTCCCTCACATCCAACCCCCTCCCTCACGTCCAACCCCTCCCACACATCCAACCCCTCCCTCACGTCCAACCCCCCTCCCTCACGTCAAACCCCTCTCACGTCCAACCCCCCTCCCTCACGTCCGACAAGGAACTCTGATATGAGGAGACCTTGCTTATAAGGAGCAGATTTGTGTGGTCCTGATTTTTCCCTATACATTTATTTAGTAAGAAAACTCTCTTAGAAGGAGGCGTTTTTACCTTAACCTCCGAAATAAGGAGGTAATTTTGAAAGTTATTTCTCAGGATTACAGTCACATACCGCTTAAAATTGCCCACTGCCCCATCCCATAGAGGTGAGGAGAATACGTTTGTAGCTTCCCTAGGGAGGAAGGGAGATCAAAAGGTCCATGAAGGGGATCTAGAAGGGGTTTTGATTAATAATACACACACCCATCTGATTTGTATTTAAATCAAGTCTATAATGGTATAAGAGACACATGTAGGGAGTGTTCTGTTGCTGGACCTTTATAAGGCTGACCTTGCTCATTAAGGAGACCTTGCTTATAAGGAGCAAATTGCACTGGTCCCAAGGTCCTCCTTATAACGAAGTTTTACTGTATTTATATATAAACGAGGTTGGACGTGAGTGGGTTGGACGTAAAGGGGTTGGACATAATAAAGGGGGTTGGATGTGATAGAGAGGGTTAGACGTGGGGAAGGATGTGGACGTGAGGGAAGGATGTGAACGTGAGGGAATTCAAGGATGCAGATGTGAGGGTGAGGTAGTGGATGTGAGGTTAAGGATGTGGACGTGAGGTGTAGGTAGTGGACGTGAAGAGGAGGTAGTAGACGTAAGGAGGAGGTATTAGACGTTAAGTGGAGGTAATGGACGTGAGGAGGGGGTAGTGGACGTGAGGTGGAGGTAGTGGACGTGAGGTGGAAGAAGTGGACGTGAGGTGGAGGTAGTGGACGTGAGGTGGAGGTAGTGGACGTGAGGAGGGGGTAGTGGACGTGACCTTGCTTATTAAGGAGACCTTGCTCATAAGGAGCAAATTGCATACTATACATTAGTGGACGTGAGGAGGTGGATGCAGCATGATTTGTTAGAGACAGTGAAATTGATGCATGACAGGGGTTGGACGTATGACAGAGTTGGGGACGTATGACAGGGGTTGGACGTATGACAGAGTTGGGGACGTATGACAGGGGTTGGACGTATGACAGAGTTGGGGACGTATGACAGGGGTTGGACGTATGACAGTGTTGGGGACGTATGACAGGGGTTGGACGTAGGACAACTTGTGGCCTATGGACAGGGGGCCTATGGCCAGGGGGCCAAAAGACCGGGGGCCTGAGATCCGGAGGGCCTGAAGGCAGGGGGCCGGTTATCAGGGTGCCTTAAGGCAGGGGGCCTAAAATCCAAGTGCCTAAATTCCGTGTACCTGATGTCATACACCGAGCACTCACACCTACAGAGGTGTGGAAGGCCTAATAGGTCCCTGGGGGTGCAGGTGGTGAGCTATTGACGTCATACACCGGGCACTCACACCTACCCAGTAAACACAACGACGTTGGTCAGACGTAAATCTACGTTGAATTTTGGTCTGAACTACGTAATTTTAGTAGGTTTATCAACGTCAAAACATTAAGGTTTATTTACCAATCTCAAACCTGCAGGTCTGATTTACGTAGCTCCTGAAGACATAAATCTATCTTTAACACATTACATATAATTCTACATAGTGGGACTCAGACAAAGACTTGTAATATATTGCAGACAAATTTACATTTACAAACAATATTCATACAAAGTAACTACTATAATTTTCAATCTCATCTCTTTCTACATAGTATATTCTTATAGTTCAATTGAACAGCCTGACAGTATAGATCTGTTGAATAGTTTTGGCTGCAGAGAGGCTTTGTATTTCTTCCATTACCACCAATGTGGTGTCCTCACAGTAAAGTGCCTCAAAGCATCTATTCATGCACAATACTTTAATCACCTGTCCTTTATATATAAATATTCTATTGAATACAGTTTATTTGCATGATATAGAATTCATAATTAATGAGAATTTACTGCTTGAATGTGGTAGATTTGTTAAAGAGCTGTAATATTCTCTCCATAATTGATTGTGCTGCCACCTAGTGTGACATGGAAAAGTCATCTAGCCAATTGAAGTTGAAAAGTTACGTCTTTTAACGTAGATCAACGTAGAATTTTTACGTCTGAATGAGGTAGATCAACGTAAATCAGACGTCTACATTTGTTGAACGTAAATAAACCTTAACGTTTTGACGTCTACAAACTTTCCAAATTTAAAACATACAATCTTCTGTGTAAAACTTGCATCCATATAAATGTGATACCAGACTGTATATCAGACCATAATAACAGTCACATCTATAACAAACAGGATTCATGATGTAGATAAATAAAGGCCTTCTCAGACAAGTCATCAAGGAATTAAACGAGTGATGACCGATATATGACGGTCTATGCCTGTACATGTTGAAGCCCCATGTGCTATGTACATGTGATACGGCGACCTACCAGGACCCTGATAGCGCGGTGAGACCCGGGTGTCCCTGACGTAAACAAATGACGTCATGCGTATGACGTCATGTGTGTGACATCATGTGTATAACGTTATGTGCGTGACATCATGTGTATAACGTCATGTGTATGACATATGGCTGACGTCATGTGGCTGATGTCATGTACATGACGTCATGTACATGACGTCATGTGTATGATGTCATGTGTGTGACGTCATGTGTGTGACGTCATGTATTTGAGGCCATGTGGCTGACGTGACATGGCTGACGTTGTGTGGCTGACGTCATGTGGCTAACGTCTGAAAGAACTATAATTCATAAAACTTCTGTCATGACTTGTGTATATAAACTTTTAGGTTTACTCTTCTCTCATGCAATTCATATATTTGAACTCAGAGGCCATACTCCACCAGCACTGGGTGAACTAGCTTCAATAGGTGTGCACAGTATCAGAGCAAAGAGAGCTGTGTCAAATACAGAAGCTGCCTCCAAACCTTAACAACTAGGTGTTATTGTGACCCACTCTCAGACAATAGTTGTACCTCAAGGCAGGACACCTACATGGTCTCATATTGTCCTCTAATGTAAAGCATGTCGGCACCTCTCTGCTTCTTTTGTCAGAAGCTGTATGCCAGAGCTAGTGTGGTCAATTCTCTCCCTGCAAGGATTCACCATTATTACCTGCGTCTCGGATGTTATCCGGGCATAGCCTTACCAGCAGATAGAGGAAAGGCAAAAGTTAGCAACAAGTGAAAAATTGCGCTCACTTTGAAAATGAGGTTGAGGCAGTGCCATCCTCATTGTTCCTATCTTTTAGAATTGGGGGCAATCTGTTATGGCCTTAAAGAAATTATTTATGGCTCCTTGACCCTAAACTAGTATATAGGCGGGGGATCGGAATGAGATTGAGAAATAATACAAGTTTTAGGGCATTTGATAAACAATTGCCAAAGATATTTGATGATGAAAATGAGGTGGGTGATAACACAGGCTCTGGTCACATCAAAACAAACCCGATATTCTTAAAGTATTATCATTTTCAAACTGATTATGGTGGTAAACCACCTAATTCAGCAATCTAGGGACATATTCTATACAATTACGACTTTGAATAATGGCATATCTCAAATGATAATAATTATGATAGTTACGATGATAGTATAATATCTCCTGATCTTATGTATACTAAAACTGATGTCAATGTAACAGCATCTCTGCTAGCTAGTTGGAATGGCAGCTAATTGGCCATTGTCACACGGGGCAGAAAGTACTTAGACAAGTACCAGTCCTCAATGTGTATGTCTATGCTACAATAGGACACAATAAAATATTGTATAAATGTCGGTTAAATTACTGGAATCATCAGATATCTGGTTTAGAGCATTAGAGGGGGTGGATAGGAAGCAGTGGCACTAAAGATAACTAAAATATATAGGATATTAACAATTCTGTGTGGGTTTTACTATTCTCAGCAAGGCGAGTGACTCCGAGACTAAAATAAGAGGGTGACTCCGGGACCAAAATAAGTATCACAATACACATTTGGTCCTGCAGGCTGGAATAATAGATTTTTTTCAAAATTTCTTTTTTTCTGGCAAAAGACACAATAGTTACCTCACAATCTGGGGTACAAGGGATACTGTTTGGATATTGTTTATTTACTGTATTGGTATCAAAATGAAAGGACATTTGAAAATGTTGCTGACAATATACACTTAAATGGCTGTGGAGAAAATAATACGGTACATATCTTGTGAAATCCTTGTGAATCAATTGACTACACCATAGGCCTAATAGAAAATGTTATTAAGGATAGGCTGTTACTGTCTTATTAGACATGAGAGACATGTAAAAAATGTCATTTAGAGGGTTTTTGATGTTTTTAAGGGTTTTTGGGCCTTTGGAAGGCCTAAAAACGAAAAATATTGGGCCAATACACAAAAAAAAAAAAAAAAATCCCAAATTGTTGGGATGTTTTCTCACATATACCAAATTTTTGAACAAATTGGTGCAAAACTGGTTATTCTGTAGGGCAATAAGCCTGAAAAGGGCCAGAAATAGCCAAAACAACATAGGTCAGAGGTTTGGGCCGTATACAACTCTCTCCGACCATGCAGGTGCAAATGGTGAAGCATTTGACTGGGTGTTGTCTTTCACCAATTTAAATGTGATTCCTCTCATATACAGTGACAGTAATTTAATGTAACACTATACAAATATTTAACAAGGACAAAAATGTCACCATTTGCACCTGAATCCCATTGGTGAGATGGCGCCAGGTATAAGTAAGGGGAGTTTAGAGCCTATTTACAATTGAGTATGTACACGATGGTCAATTTAATTCATATTGTACTGTCATATATAAGTGGGGTTTATCAATTTGGAGGCATGGTTAACCCTGATGCTGATACAAGACAGGTGTTTATACAAGACTGGCTTTGCTAATTCCAATAGAGTTACATTTGATGCTGGCCCAGACATGGCATCAAGTAGAGTCCACAAAGATATAGTTGAAGATTCCAATAGTCCAGGGGTCTGTTGCTCCACAGATACGTATACGTAAAATAACCATTTTTGGGGGTTTCTGTTGCTCAAGGTTTACGTCGACGTAAAGGTGTAGTTACGTATATGTATGACTTAAGAGTGGTAAGCATTAGTAAACATAGCATTTCTCCCCCACTATTAGTGCATATGTAAAGTGTTCGTATACGGAAAATATGGACATTTACGTGTATGTAAGTGAACAAATTTGCTTTCTCTACCAAATCCTAGGACACCTACTAGAGGTGTTCTACAAAGGTAAAGCATATGGTATGTGGTGTTTACAAAGAATCTTCAATTCACTAATTTTTCGGTCATTTCATATCATGTTTTTAAACCTCCTTTTACATTCTGAAGTATAATGAATTAAAAAAAATTGTTTTTTTATTTTATTTTTAAATAACCATACTTAACTTACTGTGTGGCATTCGTAAGTATTGCGTATACTTAAGTTAGGTTAGCAGTCGTAAATGTAATGGCATAGTGCGTGGATACTGTTCAATGTAAGGCAAGGGCAAGTTGGTTTGCATTTCTGATATACGTAGGTCACTTAGGTATAAGTAAGTCACTTACGTTTACGTAAGTCACTTACCACCAGTTGTAGCAGACCGGAAATGATGTTTTTCTATTGTTTTGCAGCACTATACTCCATCTCTAGGTGCATAGTTACGTATACGTAACTATTACACTTACGTATACTTAACCAATTGTATGTACTGTTTCTACAATTACGTAAATACTTTTTGTAGTTGTCAATTTAATAATGAAACTGGGAGCAACAGCGCACACCACTACACAATTCGTACCTACTAACTTCATCAAATTTTCGTATACGGAAGTGCCTTCATGCGTATTTGTGGAGCAACAGACCCCAGGTGCATACACACGAATGGCGATTATTCGATACCCAGGTTGTAATGGAAATAAATCTGGCCGATTGGTGTATGAGTTTTATGTCTATACTGATTTTAAGACTGTGCATTTAAAGGGTTAGCTGGTGGGGTTGGGGGGGGGCGGGAATTGAACATTAGTGAGGTGATCGCCAGTAGGAAATCTGCCCAAGCAAAAATCTAAATGGCCCTTTGTAGGCTTGCTACTAGGGCCAACTGAAATGGCTGTTGCAGCAATAAATGTTATAGAAACAAGTGGAATGGGCCTTTTCTTTTTCTCAGGGTCACTTTAATGGGGGTAGGTATCAATGTAACTGAGCTAGAAGTTATGTAAACCGGTGCTGCTAAGCATATTAGAATCGCCGTTGCTAAGCAACCAGTTACCCCAATAACAAACCAATGACATCAATGGATACCTTGGGTTGATTTCAGGGTAGGATAGGAATGGTTCATACCCTTCTATGAGTAATATAAATGCTATGGATAATGTCGTCCAATTCTTTGGTTGCCCTCATAGATTTCAGTAAATTTTAAGGGTGTTCCACATTTTTTTGATTTTGCAGTGTGTATTTTTGATTTGCGAGGAATTTTTGTGATTCTATAGGTCTTTCGGAAACATGTTTTGGTGAAACAAATTCTGTTAAAATTTGCCCATAAAGCCCATATTTGTCACATAATGACTGGACTATAATCTCAACAAGTATAATCATTATTCACACTCAGGTATAGTAGGGCACTTGGGCTTGAACGGCCTTCCACGACCAAAATCTTAAAATGACTTAAGGTGGGTCGCTACCCTTTGACTGAAGTTAATAGAATGTTTCAATTTCTTTTCTACAGACAGGCTGAATCATATAGAATCGAAAAATGAAAAGAAAAATAGGGGGTCCCGACCTACTTTTTTAGAAACAGAATTTTAAAAAATTAAAGTATTTTTGTTTTTCTCTAAAAATGAGAAAAAAAATACAAAAATAATTGTTTAAATATCAACTACTATGCATCTTTCATTTAAAGCTAAAAATAAAGTGTAAAATGGCTAGAAACAGAGTAGAAAATGGCTACAATCTATACCCTTGGTTATTCTAAGTAACTTAATCAGATTTCCATCATTCTAGAGAATGATTTATTGGTAAATAGTTTCAATATTCTAACTTTTGACAAAAATAGCAAAATATCACTGGCTACAAATATATAAAATATTCAACACAAAAAAACGCTCAATTTTGCTCGAAATTTCCAATTTTTTTAACATGGCCTATTCAGGATATATATGTATAAGATTATGTAATATTAGCTAATTCTGATACATTTAAGCTATATGCGCAGATACCTGCTCAGAGTGTCCATATTCAAGAGGTAGCGATCCACCTTAAAGATGGGTTAGGAGCTACTTTGGGGTAGATTCTTTTTTTATTCAGTTTTTCAACGTATTTCTGTCATGATGATGAATATGTGTGTAGCTTTTTAAATCATTCTGATGCTTGTAAATGCATAAAAGATAGAGAATATCAGGCCAGGGGACCCAATTCTCCAATAGAGTCGGGTCCCCTGGCCAATTCTGACCAAGGTTTTCTCTACTTTTTATGGATTTGTATGTACCAGAATGATTTTAAAAGCTACACGCATATTGACATGGACATTATGAATTCAAATACATTGAAAAACTGAAAAATTGACCCCGAATTAGTTCCTCACCCATCTTTAAAAAAGTGGTTTAGGCCGCCAGAGGTGGCATCTTGTCTGCTCGTACAGCAGCCGGGTGTTCCCACCTGTCCTGTTACATTTATTTCCATTTATTCAGGATCTGGATTAATCTGTCTAGAATTTGGTTTCCGCACCACCATATTTACTCAGCCCCTAAGTCAGAACCTTTAACCTTAACAAGTTGATAATGAAGGACAGATGAGCCAGAGTGGATATTTCTTGACAAATTTATTAGCCAAATTCCATCTTAGTGTATCAGGTTTAAAACATACAATCTTCTGTGTAAAACTTGCATCCATATAAATGTCATACCAGACTGTGTATCAGACCTTAATAACAGTCACATCTATAACAAACATGATTCATGATTAAGATTAATAAAGGCCTTCTCAGACAAGTCATGAAGTAATTAAACAAGTGCTGACCGATATATGACGGTCTATGCGGGTAAATGTTGAAGCCCCATGTCCTATGTACATGTGATACGGCGACCTACCAGGACCCCTGATAGCGCGGTGATACCACCCCCCTGATGTGCCGCCTCTATACTGCATAGTGGTAGGGAGTGTTGCATAGCGTCAGGGTAACCTGCTGCAGGGGGCACAAGGACCTCACTAGGAGTTTGTATAAAAAGGTGTCCTTTACAGCTACAGGCACTCCACAGGCCTCCTTCTACCTGACAGGCTGCCCACAGACACAGTATGCTCATCATGTGTATGACGTTATACACTCGACGTCATGCGTATGACGTCATGTGTGCGACATCATGTGTATAACGTCATGTACATGACGTCATGTGTATGACATATGGCTGACGTCATGTGTATGACGTCATGTGGCTGATGTCATGTACATGACGTAATGTGTATGACGTCATGTGTGTGACGTCATGTGCGTGAAGTCATGTATGTGAAGCCATGTGGCTGAGGTGACATGGCTGACGTCATGTGGCTGACGCCATGTGGCTAACGTCTGACAGAACTATAATTCATAAAACGTCTGTCATGACTTGTGTATATAAACTTTTAGGTTAACTCTTCTCTCATGCAATTCATATATTTGAACTCAGAGGCCATACTCCACCACCACTGGGTGAACTAGCTTCAATAGGTGTGCAGAGCAAAGAGAGCTGTGTCAAATACAGAAGCTGCCTCCAAACCTTAACAACTAGGTGTTATTGTGACCCACTCTCAGACAATAGTTGTACCTCAAGGCAGGACACCTACATGGTCTCATATTGTCCTCTAATGTAAAGCATGTCGGCACCTCTCTGCTTCTTTTGTCAGAAGCTGTATGCCAGAGCTAGTGTGGTCAATTCTCTCCCTGCACGGATTCGCCATTATTACCTGCGTCTCGGATGTTATCCGGGCATAGCCTTACCAGCAGATAGAGGAGAGGAAAAAGTAGGGAACAAGTGAAAAATTGCGCTCACTTTGAAAACGAGGTTGAGGCAGTGCCATCGTCATTGTTCCTATCCTTTAGCATTTGGGGCAATCTGTTATGGCCTTAAACAAATTATGTATGGCTCCTTGACCCTAAACGATTATATAGGCGGGGGATTGGAATGAGATTGAGAAGTAATCCAAGTTTTAGCGCATTTGATAAAGAATTGCCAAAGACATTTGATGATGAAAATGAGGTGGGCGATAACACAGGCTCTGGTCACATCAAAACAAACCCGATATTTTTAAAGTATTATCATTTTCAAACTGATTATGGTGGTAAACCACCTAAATAAGCAATCTAGGAACATATTCTATACAGTTACGACTACGAATAATGGCATATTAAGATACTTTAATTTGCCGTCGATTCAGACGCCACTGCCTTTGCCTTGTTCTGATATACATGAAAAAAGCAAAAATTGCATCGAAACCCCCCATCAATCACAGCGCCCCCCTAATGTGCAGGGAGAGAATGGATCCCCAAAATTGCTTGTTAGTATTGGTGTGTGTGTGGGTATCTGGTGGTTGTGGGTTACTTCAAGTAGTGCCGTCAGTAACCAGTGCTGTAGGTATAAGGAGTTAGCGAGGTATCAGGTGTGTACAGGTGTACAGCAGGTGTACAGCAGGTGTACAGCAGGTGTGTACAGCAGGTGTGTACAGGTGTACAGCAGGTGTGTACAGGTGTACAGCAGGTGTGTACAGCAGGTGTGTTCAGGTGTGTACAGCAGGTGTACAGCAGGTGTACAGCAGGTGTACAGCAGGTGTACAGCAGGTGTGTACAGGTGTGTACAGCAGGTGTACAGCAGGTGTGTACAGGTGTGTACAGCAGGTGTACAGCAGGTGTACAGGTGTACAGCAGGTGTGTACAGCAGGTGTGTTCAGGTGTGTACAGCAGGTGTACAGCAGGTGTACAGCAGGTGTGTACAGGTGTACAGCAGGTGTACAGCAGGTGTGTACAGGTGTGTACAGCAGGTGTACAGCAGGTGTGTACAGGTGTGTACAGCAGGTGTACAGCAGGTGTGTACAGGTGTGTACAGCAGGTGTACAGCAGGTGTGTACAGGTGTACAGCAGGTGTACAGCAGGTGTGTACAGGTGTGTACAGCAGGTGTACAGCAGGTGTGTACAGGTGTACAGCAGGTGTACAGCAGGTGTGTACAGGTGTACAGCAGGTGTACAGCAGGTGTGTACAGGTGTGTACAGCAGGTGTACAGCAGGTGTGTACAGGTGTACAGCAGGTGTACAGCAGGTGTGTACAGGTGTACAGCAGGTGTACAGCAGGTGTGTACAGGTGTACAGCAGGTGTACAGCAGGTGTACAGCAGGTGTACAGCAGGTGTACAGCAGGTGTGTACAGGTGTGTACAGCAGGTGTACAGCAGGTGTACAGCAGGTGTACAGCAGGTGCAGGAACCCCTCAGGCCAAAAGAAAGGTTTGTTTCAGGTCACCAGACTGACCCTAATAAATCCGGGCCGACCCTACATTTTTTTATATGATTTTGAAAAGCATTTTTTCCCTTTTTAGGTCAATTTTAGGGTATTCAAAAAAGTTGGCTAGTACATTTATCTTAATTTTTTTTAATCCGACCTACCGACCCTACATTTTCCTGAAAAAAACCCTTTTCTTTTCCTCAGGACCCGGATATGGTGAATCAGGAGTAATTGCTCACAGGAACATAATACACAGGAATTGTTAGGGGCTGAGTCCCTGCCCAGTGGGCACAGCCCAGCTCACGAGGCATTGTTAAGTGCTTATTAACCAGAGAATATGCAGGGCTTAATAAGCACTAATTTGTCTGTGCCAACTGCCTGGGCAGTATGACGTCAGCATTGCCTTGCAGTACAACATTGGTTTGATTGGTCTGAGGGGTTTCAGCGAAATAAGCTGTTTGTCATGAATTGTAAACGGTATAAATTTACATATATAATTGCCAAATTGAAGACGAGGCACAAGGTGCAGTGCAAGGCGGTCATGTTGATGCTGTAAAAGTTGCATAGATTTCAAAGTGAGGCTTACATGGTGTCGTGTGGGACCGGGGCGTGGTAATATGTACACGGTGTGGGGTGTAAGGCCACACACCACCACCCCCAGCCACAAGGCAACAAGCTAACTATATACAACCCTACCAGAAATGGTACAAACACTGCAGGGTGAATATCATATCAACATTAACCTGCTACATCTCCTTCAGTGCAATTTACATGGCGTAGTTATCAATTCTTTATCAAGAATACTCAACCCGAGCAGCAGTTTTCTATACATAGATTGATGTTCATGAACGTCTGACTTTGCAATGTGTGATATATTAAATAACCTTTAGAGGCACAAGGTAAGCGATAAAGCGTGGTTATGCATAATATAGGAAAATATAGAGAGGCCTGTTTACATGGAATTAAAGTGGCATAGTCCGTTGATTAGGGCTCAAAAATTAATTTTGATAAAAATAAACGAGAATGTTCAATATGGTAATTCTTCATGTCCTAACTAATTTACCAAACATTACTCCCCAGAATTCAGCTTAGATTTCAGCTAATTATCAGTTTTATGCTCATTTTCAGACTCTTGGAGTGCACACTATAAGTCTGACTATTTAAAATACACAGTAAAGGGCTATACCTGTGTTCATGGGACCCGCCTAATTGCCTGTTATTGTCGATCAATGATATTTTATTGTGCCCTATCCTCCAAATGTGATATCGTAATGACATTTAAGACACATTGGAGTAGAATTTAAAATATGGGAAAAACCGGACCATCATGGTCCCCGTCACTGAGGTAGCCTGCTGACCCCTTACTGTTATACAAGACAGGCCTTTATTCGCGTGGTCAGTGCATACGAGATATGTCAACACCCCTGCTGCTCCTTACAAGGGGAGCGTCCTAAACCTGGGTACCGCAGCCATGTTGTGTTTATCAACACTGTGTTACATGACACCTTGACATCCTTCTAGCTCCACATATCATTGTAGTCTTACACATTGTGTAAGAAATCACGCACTGTGACACAGATCAAACTTCCTTATAAAACACTAAAAAGGCCATGTAAATATGTAAATATGTACAAACAGTTCCCATGTAACAAAGTGGCTGTAGCTGGGCACAGGGCGCCCCCCGTGGGGCTGTTACAAAACTAAATTTACACTTGGAGTAAAAATTGTCAATTTACGCTAATGTTTAACGGCTTTTAATAATTCATACAAATATTTAACAATTCATGATAATACTAACAAATATGTAATAATTTACGCTGTGGTCTTCAAATGTATGCTGTGGTCTTCAAATTCACACTAATTTAGGCTAATTTACTTTATTTTTCAACACCGCCTTTGAGGTAGGATGGGTTTTTTTAACGTAAAAAAATTAACAACATAAAAAAGGAAGGTCAATTCATAATGTAGATAGTTTTTCTGTAACACCCCTCAGAAAAACAATGTCAAAAGATTCCTTTGTAACATTCACTCATGCTATAAAAGTTATGGCTATGTTTTGTAGCAGCCCCGCGGTGCGGCCTCTTCAACTACACCAGCCATAAAGTACACAACCCCCCACATGACCGGCTGGTGGACCTTCCATCAAGGACGTGACAACGGCTAACCGTAAATCCCCCATAATCTATAAGCAGTTTCCACAGGAAATCTCTGTAAAGCAGTTGAATTCCATTTCAGTTTATGACTGAAAAGGCAAGCATAATTCGATAAATATACACTGCAATTATATTCACACCAGTTCCTTGTTGAGAAGGAGTCATGCACTGTTCCTGAGGTGAGCCTAGTTGCCTTACATTTAGATGCTAGCCTGTACAGACGATGGTCACGGTCAGCCAACAGTCTGAGGTAGTAACAAGGTACCAAGCGTTAACATAGAGTTAACTTACAACCATGAGTCTAGCTACTTAGTAGCAAGGTACCGAGTGTTAAAATAGAGTTAACTTACAACCATGAGTCTAGCTACTTAGTAGCAAGGTACCGAGTGTTAAAATAGAGTTAACTTACAACCATGAGTCTAGGTACTTAGTAACAAGGTACCAAGTGTTAACATAGAGTTAACTTACAACCAGGAGTCTAGCTACTTAGTAACAAGGTACCGAGTGTTAACATAGAGTTAACTTACAACCATGAGTCTAGCTACTTAGTAGCAAGGTACCAAGCGTTAACATAGAGTTAACTTACAACCATGAGTCTAGGTACCAAGCGTTAACATAGAGTTAACTTACAACCATGAGTCTAGGTACTGAAGCAGAATCAAACACAATCTTAGGGTGTGTACCCTTTCTGTATTGACCAATCGGCGGGCAGCTTGCTGTCACGTGATCACCATGGCAACCGCTTGGATTCAACAAAAATCAGCAATTCAACATCAAAACTCAATGAAGTTCTGTTCTTAGATTGGTGAGTTTTGTTGTTTTGAAAGAGTGAGTCAGGGGTAAAGATTACCAGGGTCAGTGTCAAGGTCGTTCATACATTCAAGTCAACAAGACCCATAATTGTTTTTTCTCATTAATAAATGGAGTTAAATGCAAACAGGGTAGCATTGAATATAAAATAAAGCCTTATTGAGCTCTGGTCTGCTGGTTCTCGGAGTGCTTACAAAGACCTGTGCGTCTTGATGGCAGCTGGTATTCACGTAGCAGCTACAGAGACAGCCAGCAGTGCACAGGGATATCAACTACATTTACAACTCTCCATAACAAAGTCACTCTTTGTCACAAAACAACTTCTGACTCCTTCTATACCTGTGTGAGGTTAACACACCATTATATTAATATTTCCTATGGATTTGATAGATATGTGATGATATTGTAATCCAATTTTGCAATTACAACTTCATTAAAGAACAGCATAAGTGTACTCCCCAAGCTTTGCTCACGGTGGATGTGTCGCTGTATTGGTGCCCCTTTGGTAAGTCCGTCAGGGTAAGGGCTGAGTATTAAACCGTCCTAAAATCTCCCAGACCACACCCTAACACGAGCAATATTACATTGTCTAATTTCATCATATATTATCAGTATGTCAACATTGTGAACATTTCAGCAGAGACAAGCCTTGCAGTAGACACTTGCAGCCTTGCAGTAAACTCTTGCAGCCTTGCAGTAGACACTTGCAGCCTTGCAGTAGACACTCGCAGCCTTGCAGTCTTGCAGCAGACACTTGTTGCAGACATTTACATGATAAGACTTGCAGTGCAGATATGCAGCATGTGGAAGCATCCATCCCGTTCCCGGGTTGCATAGATGTGCAATAAATGTTATACGGTTAGCACAAGGCCTCACATGAGGTGACCTGCATGTACCAAGAGCCATTCATCAATACCTAGAAAAAATGGCAAAAGTGTTCTTGTTCTTGGTGTGTGTTGTTGTATGTACAAGAAGCTTGTCGTGTAGCTGATTCAGAGTGAGACTGCGTTGCAGACTCGCCCCGGTACCACAGATTCACTCAACCAGTTTCTCCACCACATGGGCTCCAAATGGGACTGGTGGAACAGCTATGTATAGATTGTTACTTCCTGCCAGGCTGTGCACGGGGACTGGTGCACCGGATGTGATAGGTCAACTCCTGGAGACAAGTTTGTCCAACAAGTACTATACATGAGTTTGCCCAGACTCTACCATTACAGCTCGAGTCGGGGCCTGGGACTGTGTGCTACCAGACTGTACATTTCTGTGTGGGGTACATGAGGGAGGTGGGGGGGCAGTTGAATGTCTCTAAGAACTGCGGCACCTGTGCCAGGGTGGCGTTGACGCGGATCTGCCCCGGTGCGTGGGAGCCTCCCGTGGTGGTCTCCTCTAAACTCTCCATCGTGCGCTTTATACACCAATTCTGGAATCAAAAGGCAATTCATTAGTTTCATAAGAGAAAGGATGGCACTGCAATGGGAATTGACTTCAGGCTGTGTCTCACGACCTTGAGCCAATGTTTTTGTCTCTGACTGGGTGCCGTCTCTGACAAGGTGCCGTTTCTGACCGGGTGCCGTCTCTGACTGGATGTCACTTTGGGAGTTTAGTTATATTCTACCAACAGCAGGAGGCTAATAATAATTACATAAGAGCTGCCAAAACGTTTTTACATATCCTTATATATATATGAGTATAGGTTAACATTAAAAAAACACGTTTTTCTGACACCAGGTCAGAGACGGCACCCGGTCAGAGACAGCACCTGGTCAGAGACGGCATCCAGTCAGAGACGGCACCTGGTCAGAGACGGCCCTCGGTCAGAGACAAAAACATTGGCTCAAGGTCGTGAGACACAGCCTTCACCCTCTACACTATGCCCTCAACATTTGCCTTTATTCTGTAGTCGCCTTCCTGATCATCCCCGATATGGAGGGATTGGAATAGCTGTGGGATCACTGCCGGATGCCGTAAAGATCCTACTACACAACCCCAACACTGAAGGGGTGATCAGGGTTCTACCATAGTTTCCTATACGTTTTTCTTCAAAATGATCATTAGACAGTTGTCGAAAAACCTCACAAAAGATGGTAAGTGAAGAAACATCGGTTCTGGGCGGTTAACATAGGGCCTGTTTCTCACAAACTTAGGCCAATGTTTTCGTCTTTGACCAGGTGCCATCTCTGACCCTGGTGTGTGTGAAAAAAACATGTATGTGACATACTTTGCAGCGGGTACATTGAAATAATACAGTTTGAACTTAGCTTTTGTAAATGTGACCCATAATTGTAAGAGGTGCACTGCAAAAAAGGTGCTTAGTTTTAAACATGTTTAGGTCTAAACATGTTTAAAGTCTAAACATTTTACTAGGTTTGTGTCTTTGAATCCTTCTGTTTAGGAATTGAACACACCTAAACAGTTATATTGAATATGTTTAGATGCTTAGTATGAAAAATTGGTCTTTAGGATGTAAACATGTAGTGTTTATGTAATAGTATGTCAAACACATACCAGATGGCAGCTCTGTGGTTGACTCTTGTTTTTACAATCACTCAAATGTTATTGTGGATCTAAAAGTGCTTAAATCTGAGTTAATTAACTTAAACTGCAGGGATACAAAAGGATGATGATACACATTGCAGGATTCGACGGTTGAATGCTTAGATTAGGCTGCAATAGAGATACACCTCTTTTAAGAACTCTTAGAATGGATAAAGCATTATCTTCCCTGAATGTCTGTTGTATTGACTCAAGGTTGTGTCTATATGTCTAAGTAGAGGCCTATGTGAAATAGTGATGCATATATTACCCTAAGGGGAGGGGAGAGGCTGCTAGAAGTATCTTCAAGACACTATATGGAAATAGAATAATTGATTTATTTAGATATAAATATAATAATAATCTACATCTCTAGACACCACTTTCATCCTTAAACACTTGACAGATAAACATGATGATATGATAGATTCTGGAATTCTAGCATTTTATTCTCCTAAAGACATTGATCTAAACACATTAATTTCTAAGCACTGAGCTAAACATATTATTGGTCCAAACATGTTTAGGAACATATTGTGCGGACAAATTTCCACCCAATTAAAAGATTATTTCAAACTTTATAGCCCCCATGCTTAAATTCAATGTTTCTCCCTCATCTAGACTTCTACTACTTTTTAAATGAATTGTAGCGAGAATTGTGTTGCTACAAATGAAATCGCTAGAATTTGTTGTGCAAAAAACCACACAGCTGCAGCACTAACATGGGTAGGCATCAAGCAGCCTGAGCAGCTCAGCCCCACACAGTGGTGCCACCAGTGGCCAGGCAGGGCACTTATGGACCACACAGTGGTGCCACCAGTGGCCAGTCAGGGCACTTATGGACTACACAGTGGCGTCACCAGTGGCCAGGCAGAGCACTTATCGACCACAGTTTGTATGCTGCTAACCAGATGGCACCACTGTCTATGTCCAAATACACATGTACATGGTACAGGGCTATCTAGGGATGAAAGATGGGTGTCTAGCTCTGTCATACCCTATGCTATATACAGCCATCTACTATAGGTATGAGCATGCTACAGTGGTTCTAGGTGTCATTTTACACACCAATACCTACCTGCTGTAAACACCTGTACCACAGTTCTAGGTGTTATTATGTATACATTCCAATACCTACCCAGCCTCGAACACTCCAGGCCCATACTGGGCCTGGACAAATTCATATCTAATAGAAATGATCCAGAATCCTGGATCATTTTAATGAGGAGTGTGGGTTCGAATCCCAACATGGCACAATAGGTATTACGTTTTATAAAAACTGTGTTTAATCCATTTGATGCATAAATATCACCAATACTGATATATTTATAGTACATAGACAATATGTAACTATGCAATTTGGTTCAATTCAGGTGTTTTGTGCAGATATCAATAATAACACTAATTGAGCCAGAGTGGGGTTCGAACCCACACTTGCATGGTTGCTGATACTAGTGGGCATGTACAGTATAGCAGGGTATGTTGGCAAGTGTAGGTACATATGCCTAATTACTCTCCCAGACTGTAAACGTACAGTCAGGGCCCGAGACTGATACCTACCTGCCCTACAAACCTGGTACTTATACATGTCACCACCTGCCTGTACGCATCCTACACACCGATTATACATGTCAGTACCTACCTGCCCATAGGCTAAGAAGAAGACTTGGTCGTTATTGAGACCGATGCCCGGCATGGCTTTTTCCTCCCCTTCCTCCAACTCCAGGGCTTTGTACGCCTGCCGGAACAAACACCACAGTATTAGAGGAAAGGCTAATACACCTTCAAGTTGTCCAGAAGGTGCTGGGTGTATGTTATAATGTTTGCATGTGTTATTTATTTATTGACATCGCTATCAGGGGTAGACACTAACTTTTTCAGCTGTGGGCCACCCGGGCCCGTAGATCCAAAAATTTATGGGCCCGGACTTTTAGCTGTGGGCCAGCAAATGTATTTTACTTTTTTCAATGAGAAAATCATATAAATTCCTGATTTACCAATGTTAAAATGACACCAAATTGCTTCATCTCCTCACATTTTCCTATCAAATATCTTGCAAAATTTCCTGTGGGCCACCCGGGCCCATGGGAAGGTAATTCTAAAGAAAACTACGGGCCCGGACCCAAAATTACGGGCCATTGGCTCCCGGGCCAGCGTTAGTGTCTACCCCTGCACTATGCATATATTGCACTACATTAAAAATAAGTGTATTCATTAAAATATTATAGACAAAGGCACATGGTAAGAGAGCCATTTTGGATCATTCCTCCTGCGGTAAGACTGGGGTAGTATCATGTCCTAACTACCTTACTAAACATTACTACCGTAAATTCCCGCGTATAACCCGCATCTCCCGTATAACCTGCACCCCTACTTTGAGAGAACCCTATAACCCGAACCAGAGGTCTGAAAATTGTGATTTTAGTACTGTACTATATTGACAAAAGCCCTCGTATTACCCGCACCTAGACTTTTGTAGAACCCGCACTAAGGGTTTGGTTCGCGTATAAGCCGCGGGTTATACGCAGGAATTTACGGTAGTAGTAGAAGGCTGAGTGGGAGCAGTCCTCGTCTTACTGAGGGAGGAGGGCTTTGAGAATGACTTACCTGAAAAGCTTGCGTAATCCCGCCAATGTCAGCGATATTCTCCCCCAGGGTTACGTACCCATCAATCTGTGTGTGAACAAGTCTACATGGTCAATGAAAGTTAAATATTTAGATGTATATCCACATAAAGTGGATAGCACCATCATGATACAAAAACATGATAATAAATACCACTATGGCACACAGAGACTAGTGTATTTTAATGTGTTAGTGTGATACTTCTTAGAATAGAAAATCAACCAAATAATGTAGTTAGTCCTTGATCAGTATTAGCAAAAACCGAAAATAATTATACATTATTTACTTTGACCAGAAAAAATGCATTGTTAGCAGACGTTTGATGAGAATGTTGCATTAACCCTGTAAGGAGAGCAAGTTGCTAAAAGATGACATTTGTTGTCATAATGCTCAATACAGCCACGGCGAGTAACTCACCGGTTCTGCATCGGTACATCATGCCGACCTTTCAGAAGTGTCTCAACCTCATAAGTTAGGCATTATGCTTGAATGCAGCACTGGGCAGGGCTGCATTCATCAGTCATTACGACCAAGGAATGTTGCATTAACCCTTTAAGGACTGCATGATACCTTGGTGCATTATGCCTTTGGTCGTCCTGATGCAAAAAATCAGCCCTGGCCAGTAACACGCCAGTGCTGCATTGATATATCATGCTGACCCTATGGAGTTGAGATATTCCTGAAGGGTCGGCATGATGCACAAATGTAGGACTGGTGAGTTACTCACCAGGGCTGCATTGGTGCATCATGACGACAAATGTCATCTTTTAGTGACATCTGTCCTTAAAGTACTATGCGGTCCTTAAAGGGTTGAGTTCTTACCGGGAAGCCACTGATAGTAAAGTTGGAGTAGAAGTCGGCTATACAGCGGGTTCTGTTCTCAAAGTTAGCCCAGGAGGTGTCGCTCCACCAGCGGTTCAGGTTCCCAGATGCGTCATACAGGCCACCTGGGGGCAACAAGCGGAACTACATAATATACTACCAAATATAGAAGAACACTCCTTTTAGTGAAAATGTAAAAATATAGTGACGGTGACCTGAATTTTTTGACTTAATCCGAAATGTTAAATCAACCAAACAATACAATTCAACCAAACAATACATTTCAAGTAATGTTTGGTTAGTACTGAAAGGCCATCTCATTGACTCCAACAGTGGATCAAACAAAGATAAGGGGTGTACTTACCAAATACATCAAACCCGTGGATCATCTCGTGACCTATTGTCGACCCAATACTCCCAAAATTCACGTAACTGAAACAGACAATACGGTGAAGTAGATAACAATCAATGTCAATATTATTCTTTCTAATAATAATTACTTCATAAAAACATATATAAAAGTGGCAATTTCTGACTGCGGCTACACTGTGATGACCTGTCTTACATTGTGCTGCCTCATGTTACATTGTGCTGATAGACCGGTGTGCTAACCGTGTTACATGACACTGAGGTACTCACCGTGGGAGTCCCGCGTTGTAATAAGGAAGCTGCAGGATGCCCGCCGGGAACACTGCAAGACATAAGAGGTAAACATACAGCTACACTGTCACGCATGGAGAGTTACACTGTCACACATGGAGAGTAACACTGTCACTCATCGAGAGTTACACTGTCAAAAATCGAGAGTTACACTGTCACACATTGAGAGTTACACTGTCACTCATAGGGAGTTACACTGTCACACATAGAGAGTTACACTGTCACACATAGAGAGTTACACTGTCACACATAGAGAGTTACACTGTCACACATGGAGAGTTACCCTGTCAAACATGGAGAGTTACACTGTCACACATGGAGAGAGTTCCACTGTCACACACACAGAGTTACACTGTCACACATGGAGAGTTACACTGTCACACATAGAGAGTTACACTGTCACACATAGAGAGTTACACTGTCACACATGGAGAGTTACACTGTCACTCAAAGGGAGTTACACTGTCACACATAGAGAGTTACACTGTCACACATAGAGAGTTACACTGTCACACATAGAGAGTTACACTGTCACACATGGAGAGTTACCCTGTCAAACATGGAGAGTTACACTGTCACACATGGAGAGAGTTCCACTGTCACACACACAGAGTTACACTGTCACACATGGAGAGTTACACTGTCACACATAGAGAGTTACACTGTCACACATAGAGAGTTACACTGTCACACATGGAGAGTTACACTGTCACACATAGAGAGTTACACTGTCACACATAGAGAGTTACACTGTCACACATAGAGAGTTACACTGTCACACATGGAGAGTTACACTGTCACACATAGAGAGTTACACTGTCACACATAGAGAGTTACACTGTCACACATAAAGAGTTACACTGTCACTCATAGGGAGTTACACTGTCACACACAGAGAGCTACACTGTCACACACGGAGAGTTACACTGTCACACATGGAGAGTCACACTGTCATACATGGAGAGTTACACTGTCACACATAGAGAGTTACACTGTCACACACAGAGAGTTACACTGTCACACATAGAGAGTTACACTGTCACACATAGAGACTTACACTGTCACACATGGAGAGTTACACTGTCACACATAGGGAGTTACACTGTCACACATAGAGAGTTACACTGTCACACATAGAGAGTTACACTGTAACACATAGAGAGTTACACTGTCACACATGGAGAGTTACCCTGTCAAACATGGAGAGTTACACTGTCACACATGGAGAGAGTTCCACTGTCACACACACAGAGTTACACTGTCACACATGGAGAGTTACACTGTCACACATAGAGAGTTACACTGTCACACATAGAGAGTTACACTGTCACACATGGAGAGTTACACTGTCACACATAGAGAGTTACACTGTCACACATAGAGAGTTACACTGTCACACATAGAGAGTTACACTGTCACACATGGAGAGTTACCCTGTCAAACATGGAGAGTTACACTGTCACACATAGAGAGTTACACTGTCACACATAGAGAGCTACACTATCACACATAGAGAGTTACACTGTCACACATGGAGAGTTACACTGTCACTCATAGGGAGTTACACTGTCACACACAGAGAGCTACACTGTCACACATAGATAGTTACACTGTCACACATGGAGAGTCACACTGTCATACATGGAGAGTTACACTGTCACACATAGAGAGTTACACTGTCACACATAGAGAGTTACACTGTCACACATAGAGAGTTACACTGTCACACATGGAGAGTTACACTGTCACACATGGAGAGTTACATTGTCACACATAGAGAGTTACACTGTCACACATGGAGAGTTACACTGTCACACATAGAGAGTTACACTGTCACACATAGAGAGTTACACTGTCACACGTAGAGAGTCACACTGTCACACATGGAGAGTTACCCTGTCAAACATGGAGAGTTACACTGTCACACATAGAGAGTTACACTGTCACACATAGAGAGCTACACTGTCACACATAGAGAGTTACACTGTCACACATGGAGAGAGTTCCACTGTCACACACACAGAGTTACACTGTCACACATGGAGAGTTACACTGTCACACATAGAGAGTTACACTGTCACACATAGAGAGTTACACTGTCACACATGGAAAGTTACACTGTCACTCATAGAGAGTTACACTGTCACACATAGAAAGTTACACTGTCACTCATAGGGAGTCACACTGTCACACATAGAGAGTTACACTGTCACACATAGAGAGTTACACTGTCACACATAGAGAGTCACACTGTCACACATAGAGAGTTACACTGTCACACATAGAGAGTTACACTGTCACACATAGAGAATCACACTGTCACACATAGAGAGTTACACTGTCACACATAGAGAGCTACACTGTCACACATGGAGAGTTACACTGTCACACATGGAGAGCTACACTGTCACACATAGAGAGTTACACTGTCACACATAGAGAGTTACACTGTCACACATGGAGAGCTACACTGTCACACATAGAGAGTTACACTGTCACACATGGAGAGTTACACTGTCACACATGGAGAGCTACACTGTCACACATAGAGAGCTACACTGTCACACATGGAGAGTTACCCTGTCACACACATACAGTTACACTGTCACTCATAGAGAGTTACACTGTCAGACATGGAGAGTTACACTGTCACACATAGAGAGTTACACTGTCACACATGGAGAGTTACACTGTCACACATAGAGAGTCACACTGTCACACATAGAGAGTTACATTGTCACTCATAGAGAGTCACACTGTCACACATAGAGAGTTACACTGTCACATATAGAGAGTTACACTGCCACACATAGAGAGTTACACTGTCACACATGGAGAGTTACACTGGTACACATAGAGAGTTACACTGGCACGCAGAGAGAGTTACACTGTCACACATGGAGAGCTACACTGTCACACATGGAGAGTTACACTGTCACTCATAGAGAGTTACACTGTCCCACATAGAAAGTTACACTGTCACACATAGAAAGTTACACTGTCACACATAGAGAGTTACACTATCACTCATAGGGAGTTACACTGTCCCACATAGAGAGTTACACTGTCACACATGGAGAGTTACACTGTCACACATGGAGAGTTACACTGTCACGCATAGAGAGTTACACTGTCACACCTGGAGAGTTACACTGTCACACATGGAGAGTTACACTGTCATGCAGAGAGAGTTACACTGTCACCCATAGACAGTTACACAAAGAGAGTCACACCTGGAGAGTTACACATGGAGGTTTACACTGTCACACATGGAGAGTTACAGTGTGAGAGATACACTCTCAGACACACAGAGTTACACAAAGAGAGTTACACTGTCCAATTCTTCTTAGAGGTTGCGGTAGTCTCTTAACACCATGGGGTTTGTGAATTTGCGAGAGACTAAAGAAATTTGTACAACCCATTCTTTGCGAAAAGCTTGTGATATTTTAGTGGGGATGGATAAAACAGAGGTAAGGGCGGATCATCCCCCTCCCTCATGGAGAAAAATGCAACTGCCTAACCTCAGATGAGGTAAAAACGCCAAATTACAATGAAAAGCACAATCAGTGAAAAACTGCCCCTTGTTGCAGTAACTTATTGGCCATGCAGATACTAAAGGTAACATTCCTATTTCTTTATAATTTGGACTTTGAGACAACTTACCCATTTGGTTCTCGGTAGCAGCATAATAAGCATTAACAGCCTGTGGGTTCATCTCCCAACTGGAAACATAGAACGGAGAGTCAGTGACCGAGGAGGGTCAGTGTACATAAGCCATGTAGAGTCAGTGAGCCTGCCTGCAGCAGTTTACATATACCATGTAGAGTACAATGAATCAAACTGACTGTAGTAACTGATTTGAGTATTATTAAAAGTGTAATTTGATGATAAATAGATTAAAATTCTTGGGCAAAATGGCATCATTGACTTAATGTCCACACAAACAGACAGTGACAGCAAAGTCCTACCACAATGTACCAAATCGAATTAATCTAAATACTTGGGCAAACTGTGGAGTTTATGTAAATCACAGACCACAGACATCAGCTATGGCCAGACTAAATACTTGAGGGAACTGTATTTATCTATGAGAAAATAACAACAGGGGTATTCTGTTTTCACAGACATGATAACTAGATGTCTGTACACTGAAAAAGTAAACTTGTCTCCAGACTCGTCAAAAGTTGTCTAACCTATTAGGTTACCATCCTACAAATAAAATCTGGAACTGGCAAATGTCGGGTTTTGGACTGGTACATGCCAAGTGGGTCTTTTATCTCCAGCTAGAAGACCCTCTTCCTTGTCACTTAGAAGAGTTTTTGACTTGTTTGTTTTATGACAGTCAGTTGGAGGAGTCTGGAGACACGTTTACATTTGAGTGTAGAGGGAGAACAGTGTGGTGCAGCCTGAGTGAGTGTCCAGGTGGTGGAGCTGCATGCAGCGCCACTGGTAGCCGCTGTATAGTTGTGTTGTCTGCATGCAGGGGGCAGCACCGTCGGTACCTACAGATCACTCTGGTACAGCTGCAGCAGACATGACACTTAGTGTATACACACACAGAGAAGAAACAGAGTCAAATAGGAGCCCAGGTTACCTCCAGAATGACTCCGGGTTGCCTAAGGGAGCCAAGGTGACTCTCTGGCTGTCCTAAGGGAGTCCCCTGTGGGAGTCATATGACCCACAGAGCTACATGACTCCCCCAGGTGACTCGTTTAGGTGAGCCCAGAGAGTCATCTAGGCTCCCTTTTGCGGTAGGGTAGCAATAATGGTCCACTCACTCTTCTTTAGAAGGCGGCTTCTTCAACTTGTCCACCATCTTCTTAATCTCGTAGTGGATCCCGTTAAGGTTTGTTTGAAAAAATGTCTCGTTTTCACTTATATAAAACTGAAAAAGGAAAACATGGACACGTAATGACCTTCAGCAGCCAGGTTCCCATACGGCATGCTGGTATTGACGTCAGTGCTATACAGTTCACATCATATAGTGTGTTCGTCATAGAACAATCAGACAATGGCGACAGTCAAAGCTTTTATGTGGGTCAAAATGCTTAGCAAGATACATTTATAGCCTCCATTGCATACTTAAAAGTGTAGCTACCTCTCATATATAAACGCAACACAGTTAATGGGTATCACCATTTGGTTGCTATGGCGTGTGGTTGCCTAGAGTACACTATGTTACCGCGTATAGAGCCGATGAATATAGGGCTGTAAATTCTTTGGCTTTACTCTAGGATATTCGTAACATATATGCCAGGTGACATGTAAGACATAGGTGACATGTATCATGACTTACCATAGAACTTGTACTTACATGTTTATAAAACTGTTCAACTTTAGTGTCGTTTAGAAGAAATGAAGGATATCCTATCTTGTACATCATACGATTAACCTGCAGGTACAGAAATATACTACATCATACAGAAATATGCTACATCATACTGTTTACCTGCAGATACAGAAATATGCTACATCATACTGTTTACCTGCAGGTACAGTAATATCATACATAATACTGTGAACCTGCAGGCACAGACATATGCTACATCATACTGTTAACCTGCAGGTACAGAAATATACTACATCATACTGTTAACCTGCAGATACAGAAATATGCTACATCATACTGTTAACCTGCAGATACAGAAATATGCTACATCATACTGTTAACCTGCAGGTACAGAAATATACTACATCATACTGTTAACCTGCAGATACAGAAATATACTACATCATACTGTTAACCTGCAGATACAGAAATATACTACATCATACTGTTAACCTGCAGATACAGAAATATACTACATCATACAGAAATATGCTACATCATACTGTTTACCTGCAGTTACAGAAATATGCTACATCATACTGTTAACCTGCAGGTACAGAAATATGCTACATCATACTGTTAACCTGCAGATACAGAAATATACTACATCATACTGTTAACCTGCAGATACAGAAATATACTACATCATACTGTTAACCTGCAGATACAGAAATATACTACATCATACTGTTAACCTGCAGGTATACAGAAATATACATAGACAAAGATTCACGAGTTTTGGTCTGTACAGCTGGTTATTGCACAAGCAGACCTGTGGGCCGTATTGCACAAGGCAACGGGCTGAGTGCAATACAGCCCACAGGTCTGTGAGTGCAATAACAGCTGTACATACCTAAACGAGTGTTCCTTTGTGTTTATTTTTTATGGTTTTCGATTCAAAATGCCAAAATGATGATAGTGAGTGCCTATAATAGCTTTTTTCCATGTTGTTCAAATGTAAACACACCGCGAGGTATATGATGTTTGCACTTTGCCAGAAGTCAGAACGGGCGCCGCCATCTTGGATTGTGCCGCCATCTTGGATTAAGGTGTCACAACACAAGTTTATGCTATGTGATAACAATAATAAAATCAACCTTTGATAGTTCCTGAGGTTGATTATAATCGTACCTACCCCCCCTAATATGGACCCAAGGAATTCAATGGTTCTGTCGGTTTGTTGCATGTATAGCTGGTTGCCTAGCAACGGCTATTCTAATTGTTTATCTGCCTAGCAACACACATTTTCATGGTCCTGAAGTTGATTATAATCATACCTACTCCCCCTAATATGGACGCAAGGAATTCAATGGTTCTATTGGTTTGTTGCTAATACAGCTGGTTGCCTAGCAACGGCTATTCTAATTGTTTATCTGCCTAGCAACACACATTTTCATGGTCCTGAAGTTGATTATAATCATACCTACTCCCCCTAATATGGACGCAAGGAATTCAATGGTTCTATTGGTTTGTTGCTAATACAGCTGGTTGCCTAGCAACGGCTATTCTAATTGTTTATATGCCTAGCAACACACATTTCCATGGTCCTGAAGTTGATTATAATCATACCTACCCCCCTAATATGGACGCAAGGAATTCAATGGTTCTATTGGTTTGTTGCTAATACAGCTGGTTGCCTAGCAACGGCTATTCTAATTGTTTATCTGCCTAGCAACACACATTTCCATGGTCCTGAAGTTGATCATAATCATACCTACCTCCCCTAATATGGACGCAGGGAATTCAATGGTTCTATCCGTTAGTTGCTAATACAGCTGGTTGCCTAGCAAAGGCTATTCTTATTGTTTATCTGCCTAGCAACACACATTTCCATGGTCCTAAGATTGATTATAATCATACCTACCCCCCCTAATATGGACGCAGGGAATTCAATGGTTCTATTGGTTTGTTGCTAATACAGCTGGTTGCCTAGCAACGGCTGTTCTAATTGTTTATCTGCCTAGCAACACACATTTCTATGGTCCTGAGGTTGATTATAATAAAACATCCCCCCCTAATATGGAACCAAGGAATTCAATGGTTCTATTAGTTTGTTGCTAATCCAGCTGGTTGCCTAGCAACATCTATTGTAATTGTTTATCTGCCTAGCAACACACATTTCCTTACCCCCTAACATGGACCCAAGGAATTCATAGGAAATGCCATATTTGAGGAAATATCATCCTTCCCCCTGATAACCCCTTCCCAGCCCTGATTTTATGGTGTCTTGAATGGGTTCCCTTCAAACATACCAACCATGTAGACATTATGTTTATTCGAATGCAAGAATTGCGGTTGTTGCCGCGTATAAAAATGCCTGAGGCATTTTTTAACGCGGCAACAACCGCAATTCTTGTTAACGTAATGTGTACCTTCTCTAGTGCGTGCTTCTTGGTGGGGGCGTCCATCCAGTCTATGTTTGACAACCGCTCCTTGAACCTCTCCCGCACGTGGTGGATGATGTCTATAACCTGCAGGGCAACAACAATACTGTATTACATAGTGAGTGATGTCTATAACCTGCAGGATAACAACAATACTGTATTACATAGTGGATGATGTCTAAAGCCTGCAGTATAACAACAATACTTGTAATTTGTTCTCGTCATTTAAAGACAGCAGAGCCATGCAATAAAAACAAAACCCTGCTTATTAACATAAGTGCACATCATACATCACTCATTGAAGCTGGGTCATATCACACTCAGTCCTCTGCATCGTGTGAAGTAACCCAGCTTCAACTCATGAAGTATGATGTGCATGTATGTCAATGGTGTGGAGTTTTGTCTGTGTATTAGATGTTCTCAGAAAGCCTCTACCGTCACACACACGTTGTTTAATAATTATCTGATTAGGTAGTTTGGCATCCGGATTTATTGACATGCATTGTATACATACACCAAGGTTGAAATAGATACTTCATGACAACATGATGAAAAATATTCATATTTTGGTTGAATCTATGCCAAAGTAAAAAGCTATTGTAGAGATATGGTTTCTCATTGTATGACTACCCCAAGATTATTGCTCTTACTATAAACATGCCAGAACTATCTACTTGAAGATTGCGCATAACTATTAAGGGAGTATTCCACTGACGGAATGGGCCATCATTTTATCTGTCGGATGAGATTCACCCATAGGTTTAACATTACAGACATTTATTGGATGACAAAATTACAGCCGACCAACATGAGTGGAGTACTCCCTATAGGGAAGTGTTGAGTTGGGCTGGATCAGTTTGGGTGTATTTTTGCTTACCTCGTCTCGGCTGTGTTTGGGGAAGTTGTCCCTGATGTAGAGGGAGCCGACGGCCATGCCCAGCCACTCGTTTAGTACGTCCTGACACGTGCGCCACCGCGCCTGCTCCCCTACAACACACAATACATAGACAAAGATGCAGGACTTTTGGTCTGTTAACAGGGCTATTTCAAGAGTTAACACAAGCTCAACAAGTGAAATAACCCTTCAACAGACCCAAACGAGTAGTTGTGTTTATTTTTTATGGTTTTCGATTCAAAATGCCAAAATTATACAAAATTATTATAGGGGGAGCCTACAATAGTTTTTTTCTATGTCGTTCAAATTTAAACAAACCGCCATTTTTGATGATGTCACAGGCCGTGAAATACGGGGGTATGAAATATGATGGTCTTTGGTTGAACCAATGGTCCGTCATTTTCCATGAAAAATATAACAAACATGCACCAGCACTGCTCTGTGAGGTAAAACATGGCTAAGCATTTCTGGGAGTTAAGGGTACATAATGCTTTCTAATTAACATTTCCCACAAACTTTGTAATGAAATAGTCTGTCAATTATAATCCGTCTGAAAGACAGGAGCTGAGTATGATATGATCAATGGCACCAGGAGTGGACAAAGCAGTTTCCACTGATTTGAGTCGATCTCTCAGTTTATTTCATGTGATTTATTGATTTTTTTTTAGCAAAAAAAAAACTATGCATTAAAAGCTTTGGATCATAGCTTTTCTAGTGACATCACAATTGAGAATGGAGCAGTGGAGAATGAGATTCAATTTCACCACAGGGGTAAAGAGAACAGACCTTCCCATACAAAACAATGCACTGCATGAAATCTGCATTTAAGTAAATGAGATGTGTAAAAGGAAGACTTTAAGCACATTTAATCAGATTAAAGGCCACCTGGGGTATGCCGTTACCCAGTGGGCACAGAACATTGAATCAACATTGATAAAGGGTTGTCAATGTTGATTCACTGTTGATGCAATGTTGATTCAACATTAAACTGAATTTTGTGCCCACTGGGTATGACCTTACTGTGACCTTATAGCGGCGTTACTGAAATTAAAAGCATCGACAGTAATCCTTAAAGGCATCGTAGATTAACTTAAATGTAAACATGCATGCAATGAATGGTCCCGTTGTTTCTCCACATGAAATAAAAAGTTGTTTACCTTGAGCTTTGCCCTCGAACCTGAGAGCCGCGAGCCGGAAGGGTTTACTGAGGAGGTTGGCAAAGTTGGAGGCCAGCCGCCACATCAGGTAGTAGTTTAACGTCCTGCCGCAGGGGGAGAGAGAAGACACAAGGATTTAGGGGCAGTATCATAATAAAAACTGTTTCAAAACAGTGAAGTTCTTCCTAATGTGCCCTAATGAATACACAACTCTCTGCAATGTAAATAGTTAGTGTAGGTGCACAGTAGAATCTACTGCTTCCTTAGGGAGTGGTCATCTTTTAACAACAAGGGGGGTCGATGGATTTTTGTGCGAGCAGACCCCCCGGCAGGTTGAAATGGAGCGCGACTGACCCCTTTGAGCTATATTAACACGCAAGCTTTTCACTAAAAAGGGGTGCCATTCTTTTGGTCCCCCCCCCCTCTCAAGAAGGGTCGAAATGTTACCCCTGTTGTAAAAAAAATGACCACTACCTTATATTCAATTTGAAGCCTTTTTACCAGTTATAGCTACACTCAATTTTTGTTCAGGTTAAATCGTCAGTCAGAAACTTATTGAAATCCCCCCAGGGCAGCATTACCGTGACAGATGACCCTGTCAAACAGCCTCCTGACTGTAAAGTGTACACGTGTGAACTTGTAGCCTTGATATATGGGCCGCAGGTAGGAACAATGACCCTACATGTTACAGACACTATTAAAAAGCCTAGTTCAAAGGTTTATGCCAACTCCAAAGCAAAAAGGCTAATTTTCCAAGGTTAGAAAATAATTGATTTGTAGTGGTAATTTCTATGGATGGGAGTGAGTGTTGGATCGATATGGCAGGTGGAGACTGAGGGGGGGGGGGGTGGACGTGCACACAGCACACACTCATTAGTCACCTCACATACACACACACACACACACACCCTTGGTAGCATCTCACTTGTAGCTCTACCCTAACCCTTCACTTCACTCAGATGTTCTTGTAAGATTGTGATTCAACTTTTGGGGCCAAACTAGTACCCTCATGCCAGCATTGTGACAGAACGTTTGCGACAGGAAGTGGTCAGGAAGTTGTCAGGTCAGACATGTATGTGACAGGAAGTGGTCAGGACGGACATGTATGTGACAGGAAGTGGACAGGACGGACATGTGTGTGACAGGAAGTGGACAGGACGGACAGGAAGTGGTCAGGACGGACATGTATGTGACAGGAAGTGGTCAGGACGGACATGTATGTGACAGGAAGTGGACAGGACGGACATGTATGTGACAGGAAGCGGACAGGACGGACATGTATGTGACAGGAAGTGGTCAGGACAGACATGTATGTGACAGGAAGTGGACAGGACGGACATGTATGTGACAGGAAGTGGACAGGACAGACATGTATGTGACAGGAAGTGGACAGGACGGACATGTATGTGACAGGAAGTGGACAGGACTGACAGGAAGTTGACAGGACGGATATGTATGTCACAGGAAGTGGACAGGACGGACATGTATGTGACAGGAAGTGGACAGGATGGACATGTATGTGACAGGAAGTGGACAGGACGGACATGTATGTGACAGGAAGTGGTCAGGACGGACATGTATGTGACAGGAAGTGGTCAGGACGGACATGTATGTGACAGGAAGTGGTCAGGACGGACATGTGTGTGACGGGAAGTGGTCAGGACGGACATGTATGTGACAGGAAGTGGACAGGACAGACAGGAAGTGGACAGGACGGACATGTATGTGACAGGAAGTGGACAGGACTGACAGGAAGTTGACAGGACGGATATGTATGTCACAGGAAGTGGACAGGACGGACATGTATGTGACAGGAAGTGGACAGGATGGACATGTATGTGACAGGAAGTGGACAGGACGGACATGTATGTGACAGGAAGTGGTCAGGACGGACATGTATGTGACAGGAAGTGGTCAGGACGGACATGTATGTGACAGGAAGTGGACAGGACGGACATGTATGTGACAGGAAGTGGTCAGGACGGACATGTATGTGACAGGAAGTGGACAGGAGTGGCGCTATGGTGTAGTGGTCGGTATGCACAACTCACTTTGTAACACAATGTAGTTCAAACCCAAACCTGTAGATGGGGACTCCATGTTGTGTAAGGGGGGGGGGGGGTCAGGTACAGGTAGCACCCAGCACGGTGTCCCAACACAGAGACGTCAGTTGGGGCAGAGTTATCAATGTGGTGCAGCAGAAGTGAGTAGCTGCTTGTAGAGTGGTGATTAGTTAGCAGTCCCGTCACACGCGGCCATGATGGGTGATAATAGGGGTGTTTAGCCCCCCCTGCGGCCATCCATTGTTACCTACCTGGGGTGCGACGCCTCGATCAGCTTGGACATGTTGGTCATGAAGTCCTTGTTGGTAACCACGACGACCGTGCTCCTCGTGACGTCAGTGAAGTTTCGCCTTAGGAACCGCAGCCAATTTATCTGGAGACAGAGACGAGAACCGGAAATAAGGGGCTTGGTGGATGTTGTGATGGATGTGTGTGTGGAGGAGTGTGAAGGGCCTTGTGCTGCACGTGTCGCTGCTTGTTTTATTAGGCCAGCTCACCGCCCAGTTTGACGGATGTGCGTATTGATTAAATAATTAGCATCCAGGTACCAAACATGGACCACCATGGTGTGCTGAATAACCAGATAGTTTTTGTTTTTATAAAGTAGTACAAGTTTGGGAGTTTGATTAATGTGTGTATAACGCAAGGTTACACCTGCATTAGAAGCCTACATACACCTGTTAGCTGTGTGGTCAATAGGTCCCCTTAACCCCCTAGTATACGGCAAACCTGTTGGCTCTGTGTTTAAGTGAGATGTACAAGAATGGATGTATCCCCCTCACCGATCCCCCCCCCCCCCACCAACCGCACCACTGTGAGCACAGGGTGACCCTGCACCCGGCACTCTTCCCAAAAGTCGTATTGGAATACGTGCACGGATTGCACATGTGTAATGGGACAACTAGCACAATGTGCAGGGGCTGCATGCTGTATGGGGATAGCTCGTGCCAACATTCAGGCAATGTTAACTTAATAGAGGACCTACCTCTGGGACATTTTTTTGACAGTAAGTAGCCAAAGTTCACAAGTTTTAGCCTGTTGACAGGGTTATTTCACAAGTTGAAGGTGGGGCCGAATTCCATTAGGCCGTAGGCCGATTGAATTGAAGCTCCACCATCAACAAGTGAAATAACCCTGTCAACAGGCTAAAATGAGTGTTCCTTTCGGTTCATTTTTTACCTTTTTTGATTCAAATTGAATTATTGTAGGAAAGGAGGGCCCTAAATTACCTCAAATAGCTTCTTTTAGACTGTTCAAATGTAAACAAACCCCAATTTTGATGATGTCACAGACAGTGGAATACGAAAAAGGGTTATTTTTTACAGGGGGTGTGAAATACGGCCTTCTTTGGTTAAATCAATGGGACAGCCGTATTTGGTAAAAAAATAAATAGACAAAGGTTCACGAGCTTTAGCCTGTCAAATGGGTTATTTCACTAGTTAAAGGTGGGGCAGTATTTCACGAGGCCGTAGGCCGAGTAAAATGCGGCCCTACCTTCAACAAGTGAAATAACCCATTTAACAGGCTGAAACAAGTGTTCCTTAGTATTTATTTTTCATGTTTTCTGATTCAAATTATTGAAATTCTGACGGGGGGAGCCTAAAAAGGCTAAAATGGCTTATTTTTTCCGCTGTTCAAATGTAAACAAACTGCCGGTTTTGATGACGTCACAGGCCGTTACATACGGCCATGGGTTATTTAACAGGGGGTGTGTAATACGGCCTTCCTTGGTTAAGTCAATGGCACTGCAGTATTCCATGAAAAATAAGAGTGAGCACTCACCCAGGGACACAGGGTCTGCAGCTCCCTCACTGTGACCGGGTTGTACATGGCGTCAGGGTCTCGCCGACTCTCGTGTTCTAACGGCACCATGATCTGTAACAGCAAACTAGGGGGTAAATCCTGCATCTCTAATCATGTTCGTAGAACCACTACCAATTATATATATACACAACATAACGGCTCTCTAGGTTTGGGTGTGTTTATTAACGTTGAACTCTGGACACTGCAGCCCTAATAACATTTAAAAAAAAGATATATATTAAGCGGTTAGTCCGTTCACTTTGGCGGCGACTGGAGCACTGCGGTTCAGGCGCCCTCCACCCTGGTCAGTCTGTCCTGTACTCCCAGGGGGCGCCAGTGTCCACCACCACTAACAATCCTCCAGGTGGGGTGAGCGTTCTCAGTCTTTATAGCAGCATAAGCCTGGCCTTATGCCCACAGTAAACCATGATCTCTAACAGCACACTGGGGTAAACCATGATCTGTTACAGCAAACCATGATCTGTAACAGCAAACCATGATCTGTAACAGCAAACTGGGGGTAAACCATGATCTGTAACAGCAAACCATGATCTGTAACAGCAAACTGGGGGTAAACCATGATCTGTTACAGCAAACTGGGAGTAAACCATGATCTGTCACAGCAAACCATGATCTGTCACAGCAAACTGGGGTAAACCGTGATCTGTAACAGCAAACTGGGAGTAAACCATGATATGTAAACCAAACTGGGGGTAAATCATGATCTCTAACAGCAAACTGGGTCTAAACCATGATCTGTAGCAGCAAACTGGGGTAAACCATGATCTGTGACAGCAAACTGGGCATAAACAAAGAGCAAACAATACAAAGAGGGTCACTTTGATGCTTCCCTGTCTCCCAGAACCCCATGGCAGCCCCTGGTGGATGGAATGTACAGCTCACATAGCCAACTGAAACCATAGTTAGTATAAAAACACATTTCAGCTGCTGGAAAATCTTTTTGCCTTTTTTCTATATGTTTTTCTCAATACCCGTGTTGAATTTGGCAGAAATCTGATCAGGATAGTAGCTCCAGGGGGCTATTAGCTAACATGGGTTCAGTAAAGAACAGTGGACTGTACACTCCTTTCACAAGAGGGCACCACGGGCCATGCAGGACCAGAAAACTACAATGATTAAATGAAAAAAAGGGTTGAGCTACACTCCAAGCAAGAAAATCACCCTTTTTGGGTTATTTTGAGGTATTTTGTCTAATGACAGACAATGCTGAACCACAAATGGACACCTATTTAGTTCCATTTAGGCTGCCATATTTAGCACACAATGAAACAGCACATACACTAGAACATAAAAATCAGCACTTGATATATCTTATTGATTGATTGGAATATGGAGGATTTGATCTGTCAAAGCCAATTTATTATTGTTCAGATCTAACAAGTAGATCTATATGTCGGCCATTCAACACCGAGCCAGAGACCAGGAGAGTTGTAGCCCCTGTCAGCCTGAATCATGTATGTGGTCAGCAAATAGCACATTGATTGGGGAATTGCCTAAATCAGCCTCAAATGAGAGCAGATGTATAGACGGGCTGAGGCTAAGGCTTTAACCCCGGGGGTATTGTCCGTTAAAGCAGCACCCCGTCCGGCATGGGGCCTCCACGTCCCTCTTGCCGCACGGTGATTCCACCAGGGGTTGGTTGTGTGGTGGGGATGTCTACTGAGGGTACCGCTAATCACATCCCGGCTGCTGCCGCTCCTGCTGCCTGTCTCTGGCATCCCAGGGTACCGCTACTTAGAGTTTAATCCACTCCAGCACTGTCTGTGCGTCCCGGGAGGTCTCCCACCGCGGGGCGCAATGAGCTCATTTACATCTACATGCAGGCTCCATTTAAATATATTTAAAGATCTGACTTTTAATGCATCATCTTCTTTCTGATCTAAGTTCTGAGAAGTATTTATAAGTATATTGGTGGTGTTGGGAGGTCTGGCAGGACACTGCTGTTGCCCTTCTGTCGCCCTTCTGTCGCCCTTCTGTTGCCCTTCTGTCGCCCTTCTGTTGCCCTTCTGTTGCCCTTCTGTAGCCCTTCTGTTGCCCTTCTGTTGCCCTTCTGTTGCCCTTCTGTTGCCCTTCTGTTGCCCTTCTGTTGCCCTTCTGTTGCCCTTCTGTTGCCGTTCTGTTGCCCTTCTGTTGCCCTTCTGTCGCCCTTCTGTTGCCCTTCTGTTGCCCTTTTGTTGCCCTACTGTTGCCCTTCTGTTGCCCTTCTGTTGCCCTTCTGTTGCCCTTCTGTTGCCCTTCTGTTGCCCTACTGTTGCCCTTCTGTTGCCCTTCTGTTGCCCTACTGTTGCCCTTCTGTTGCCCTTCTGTTGCCATTCTGTTGCCCTTCTGTTGCCCTTCTGTTGCCCTTCTGTTGCCCTTCTGTTGCCCTCCCTGTTGCCCTACTGTTGCCTTTCTGTGGCCCTTCTGTGGCCCTTCTGTGGCCCTTCTGTGGCCCTGACCTCCAGAACAGGCTGACAGGGCATGGGGTTGCTGCCACTGCACGAATGTTTAGATTTAGGTAAATTGAACACTTTAGGCATATTCAATTTTGAGTAAACTTCCACTCAAAGCCCGTATATGCTTTCATGATCCATCCGTAACACTAACATTGTATCATTGAGGCATCTCCCATTTGCTTAAATGCACCGATCCATGCAGTGTGGCTGCTGTTGTGTGCCGTGACTTCTTCCTACTGCAGCCAGGGGCCATGTGGTCAACTTACAACACTTCAACTACCCCCCCCCCCATATTGCAAACATTTCAGTCACAATGAACTCCCTTTATTTAGCTCTCATCTAATGTAATTGATAACATTATTACCGAAGTGCTAATTTCGGCATGCACCGTTTTAGTGGCACTCATTACAGCGCAGTACAAATAGATTATAAACACTACTGTAAACCTACTTTATTTCAAGCTGATTTTAAAATGCGCGAAAATATGTACAGAGCGAATATGTATCCTGTATAGTCATACACCTACCATATTCAAAAATCTAAATACACGTGAAACTGCACTTTGTAGTCAGTTCTTGAAAATATAGATGTGCTAAAATGCATACGTTTACAGTATCTCTCTTTGAGATAATGCTATAAGCGGAATCAAGCCTAAAATCCCGACAAAAGGTTGGCTTATCAGAGAGGCTTTACGGTAACAATGAGACTTTATCTTGCCATGGTTCAGATTTGATTCTCACACAGCTTCTGAATACAATGAATGTAGATAGGATTGAAATAGAAATATTGAGACACCAACATCACTGAAAAGGTAAACTCTCTCCAGACTCATCTAAGTGACTGTCATTGAATAAATGAGTAAAAATATCTATCAGGTTACCATTCCACAAATAGAATTGGGAGCTGGCAAGTGTTGGGTTTTGGGCTGGCACATGCCAAGTGGGTCTTCTATCTCCAGCTAGAAGACCCGCTTCCTTGTCACTGAGATGAGTTCTTAACTCGTTTATCTTTATGACAGTAAATTAGAGGAGTCTGGAGACAAGTTTACTTTTTCAGTGATGAATCACACAGCTGCAGAATGTTACCTGAGCCAGCTTCTTCTCGAAGTTGAAGGTGGTTTGTACAAACTGGTCGATGTCGCGCTGGGAGGAGGTGAAGAGCTGTGCTATGTCCCTCATGTAGCGCTTGTAGGCCAGCACCCCCGGGGAGGTGTCGTTCTGCAGGTAGGCACCCGGCGAGTCCATCCCGATACCTGCCTGGTCTATCTGTACAGGGACAGCAGGCATTGTCACATCACTTTATATTGTGTAAAATGAGGATATTTGTATTTGTGTTGTACTTTATATTGAGAATATGAGTTTTTTCTGGTTCATGTCTTACTGCTGTACAATACCGGCTAGTGGTGGACACACCTGTGTAATGAGGGACTTCTTGTACAAAGTAAGCTTTAGACCAATACAGCAAGAATTTTCAAAAAAGGTGTCAATAATTTTTGAACATTTCTGAAGCTTGACTTGACAAATACAGAAATATAACCTCAAAATCCTGCATTTAAATACATACTTGCTGAAAGATAATTGTCATCCTAATATCCTGATATGAGATATTTGCAAACTTAGCCATCACAAATAATGTTATTAGGACTCTTGTTAAACCAAAATAAACACAACTGTATTAGGCTCACTCTCACCAAATCAATGCAACTAAATTGTGGCCGTACATGATCGGTGGCCGTACATGATCGGTGGCCGTACATGATCGGAAAACTATAAAATCCCCCAATTAGCCCATGTTTTGCTATTTAACTTATCTAACCATACCTATGGGCTGTAATGTATTTATGGGGAGTCTATTAAGAAAAAAGACCTCCCAAAATATTTATAGGGGCGAAAGGGGGGGGGGCTCAGTGTACAGCCGATCATGTACATCACATGACGTACATGACCGGCTTGGAATGTCATGTAAAATTTTCTTATCACCCACTGCTTCACATGTCTCTGATTATACATATTTAGACCTACATCATATGTACACCTTGCTATGATGTATTTATGTTTTAAACATGGTCAAAAAGAGTAATTAAGGCAGTCATTAGATAATAGCTGATCATGTATGTCACATGACGTACATGATCGGTATTGAAATGTCAATTAAAATGATCTTAATAGTCGCATCTACACATTTCTAACATATTACATGTCACGATACATATCATATGTATGCCTTGGTATGATTTATTTATGTTTTATCATGGTCAGAGAGGGTAGGGCACTCAATAAATCACAGATCATGTACGTCACTGATCATGTACGTCACATGACGTACATGATCGGTATTGAAATGTCAATTAAAATTATCTCAAGTCACATCTCCACATTTCTAACACATTACATGTCACGATACACATCATATGTACGCCTTGGTATGGTTTATTTATATGTTATCATGGTCAGAAAGGGTAGGGCACTCAATAGATCACCGAGCATGTACGTCACCGATCATGTACGTCACCGATCATGTACGTCACCAATCATGTACGTCACCGATCATGTACTTCACCGATCATGTACGTCACCGATCATGTACGTCACCGATCATGTACGGCCACCGATCATGTACGGCCGCCGATCATGTACGGCATCTTTTGACTTGCACTGGTTTGGTGAGAGTGAGCCATTACTAAAAAGTGCCCCTCTCTTGCTGCATTGGACTTTATACCACAGCGGGCACGGAGAGCAAAGCATTTCACACCTCTTGTATACTGTATATTACTACCGTTTTCTTTTGATACCAAACATGCCTATATAGGGTGCGGATTATACGAGAGTCTTTATAAGTTTACTACAGTACCAAATTAACAATTTTCAGATGGCCTCTGCGGCTTATAGGATCGCACCAAACTCGGGGTGCGGCTTATACGCGAGTTAGGCTTATACGCGAGGTTTTACGGTGGTGGCATATAGTAGTTATCTATAGGGGTATAAGGCTCCTTCACTGTATTTCACGTACAGATTGGTACACGTCCTATAATTACTTCATAGTGGTGTACCTGTATGATGTTGGTGTCGGAGTTCTTGTGGTCGGCGCCCACCCACAGCACGAAGAAGGAGTCCCTCCAGTACGTGAAGTGCAGCTCCTCCAGGGCCGCCTGGAAGCTCCACAGACCCGACTTGTCACCAATGTTCCAGTCAGCTGCAACACATTATAACACACCTGTCAGCAGAGTCCACCCGGGCCGCATGGTAACTCACAACTTTACATTAACATTTACATAGTTACGGCTGTAACTCTCAGATGGGGCCATGGGCTGTCTGAGAGTTACGGACAGAAGGGTCAGTTTTCTATTGATTGTCTTTGTGTCAACCAATCATGTAGATTTCTACTCCCAATCAAGACAGGCTTTGAGTGGTTGTTTATGCCACTTAGGGCCTTAATTGGGTGAACTGAAATGTACAACTAGGTAATTTTAGTCATGTCTAGACCAATCAACAGGAGGTACAAGAGACTGTAGATCGTTTGCCTCTATACAAATTACCTCAATCAAAGTGCCTCAATGTGCGGAAATGAAATAACATCTATAGTTCAATTCATGAATCAACTACAGTATACATATGTACGATACTACACATTCATTTTTAAGTTTGTTAAGAGTATATCAAGGCCAGGGGAATGCGAGGCAAAATCAACTCACATTAGGACCATAGTTTCCAAAGCTTTCTGGACACCTCTGGTCTAAACCCACAACGATAGTGCCCGATAGTACACAACACTAAAGGTAATGAGGAACATTACAAAAAAATAGAAATGATAAGGCCAAAAAAAAGGTGTGTTTCAGGTTACATAGCCTGAAAATCTAGGTAGGGTAGGTCGGATTTTTTACCTTTTTTTTCTTACTTACACCTGAAAAGTAGCCAAAAATTGACTCACAAACTTGACTCACATCTTGAGGCATCAAGAACAGCAGGCGGCAGCCCCATACAGTGAGCAAACACAGACACTGGACACCTGCATCTCTACATCCACATCACAAACAGACCAGAATACTTGTCACAGTGGCATTCCGCGTTTCAGAAGAGTTTGCATAGAAGTCAATAATTCAGATAGATCAACATACTCATGATAAAGTAATTTAAGTACTCAAAATCAAAATTGATGAAGACTTATTGTGTGTTGTACTGGTGCTTTATTTGGTCATCAATATTGGTGGCTGTTATGTAATTGAAGGAGACAATCAGAGAGTGGGATGTGGCCTTGGTGTTTGGTGCTAAGGTGTTGAGGGTGAGGGTGAGGGATCGGTGAGCTGTACACCCGGAGTGGTGTGGTGTACACTAGGAGTGGTGTGTAGTGGGGAGTGGTGTGGTGCAAACCCGGGGCTGTGTCCCAGAGAGTAGGTCGTGTCAGTTACTAGCACTCAGGGCCTCCTGAACCAGGACGTCCAGACTCCAGGGGTCCTGACTCCAAGGGTCCTGACTCCCGGGGTCCTGACTCCCGGGGTCCTGACTGCCAGGGTCCTGACTCCCGGGGTCCTGACTCCCAGGGTCCTCGCTCCCAGGGTCCTGGTTCAGACTCCCAGGGCCCTGGTTCAGACTCCCAGGATCCTGGTTCAGACTCCCAGGGTCCTGACTGCCAGGGTCCTGACTCCCAGGGCCCTGACTCCCAGGGTCCTCGCTCCCAGGGTCCTGGTTCAGACTCCCAGGGTCCTGGTTCAGACTCCCAGGGTTCTGACTCCCAGGGTTCTGACTCCCAGGGTTCTGACTCCCAGGGTTCTGACTCCCAGGGTCCTCACTCCCAGGGTCCTGGTTCAGACTCCCAGGGTTCTGACTCCCAGGGTTCTGACTCCCAGGGTTCTGACTCCCAGGGTCCTGACTGCCAGGGTCCTCACTCCCAGGGTCCTGGTTCAGACTCCCAGGGTTCTGACTCCCAGGGTCCTCACTCCAAGGGTCCTGGTTCTGACTCCCAGGGTTCTGACTCTCAGGGTTCTTACTCCCAGGGTCCTGGTTCTGACTCCCAGGGTTCTGACTCTCAGGGTCCTGGTTCTGACTCCCAGGGTTCTGACTCCCAGGGTCCTGACTGCCAGGGTCCTCACTCCCAGGGTCCTGGTTCAGACTCCCAGGGTTCTGACTCCCAGGGTCCTCACTCCAAGGGTCCTGGTTCTGACTCCCAGGGTTCTGACTCTCAGGGTTCTTACTCCCAGGGTCCTGGTTCTGACTCCCAGGGTTCTGACTCTCAGGGTCCTGGTTCTGACTCCCAGGGTTCTGACTCCCAGGGTCCTCACTGCCAGGGTCCTGGTTCAGACTGCCAGGGTCCTGGTTCAGACTGCAAGGGTCCTGGTTCAGACTGCAAGGGTCCTGACTCCCAGGGTTCTGACTCTCAGGGTCCTGGTTCTGACTCCCAGGGTTCTGACTCCCAGGGTCCTCACTGCCAGGGTCCTGGTTTAGACTGCCAGGGTCCTGGTTCAGACTGCAAGGGTCCTGGTTCAGACTGCAAGGGTCCTGACTCCCAGGGTCCTGACTCCCAGGGTCCTGGTTCAGACACCACTAGGGCCTGATTGCCAGGGCTTGGTTGAGACCTGCTCCTCCTTACGGGTTCAGAGGGCCTGGGTTCAGAGGGACAAAACATGAAAGGGGGCAAATGCCCAATACTGTGTGAGTATTAGCCCTTTAGAGACGGCCTGATGCCTCAGGGCTTCATTTGCAGTCACGATACATCTATACAGCATCCACAAGTAACTTGGTCGTGCTGTTATGGTGCATCATGCGAATCCTTTAAGAGCGTATCAATTGCATACACAAAGTGCATGAAAGCAGCATCGGTATGTTCCTTACCAGTGCTGCATCCATGCATCATGCGGACAGAGATATACTCTCATTCCCAAATCCTTGGAATGGAAGGTTTTGACGATGGCCACTATGACATTCAGCGTTGATTTTGCTGGGTTTGGGCAGCCCTTGTTGGTAGCCTTGAACCAGGAACAGGAACCAGAAATGGACCAAGAAAATATGATGGTGAAACTACCATCATACATTCTGGTTCTTGATCACCAGTTCGGAGCTACCAGCAGTGACTGCCCAAACCAAGCAAAATCAAAATTCAAGGTCAAAGTGGATGTCATCAGAGCCTTACTGGGGAATGACAATAATAGAGGTAAAGCATGAACAGTGGGTAACAGTGGTGCGGTCACGGTGCGGTCACGGTGAGGTCACGGTGCTGTCATGGTGCGGTCACAGTACGTCACAATGCAGTCAGGGTGCGGTCATGGTGCAGTCATGGTGCGGTCATGGTGCAGTCATGGTGGGGTCATGGTGCAGTCACGGTGCGGTCATGGTGGGGTCATGGTGCAGTCATGGTGCGGTCATGGTGCAGTCATGGTGGGGTCATGGTGGGGTCATGGTGCAGTCATGGTGCGGTCATGGTGTGGTCATGGTGCGGTCATGGTGCAGTCATGGTGGGGTCATGGTGGGGTCATGGTGCAGTCATGGTGGGGTCATGGTGCGGTCATGGTGCGGTCATGGTGGGGTCACGGTGCGGTCACGGTGCGGTCATGGTGCAGTCATGGTGCGGTCACGGTGCGGTCACGGTGCAGTCATGGTGCGGTCATGGTGCGGTCATGGTGGGGTCATGGTGGGGTCATGGTGGGGTCATGGTGCGGTCATGGTGCGGTCACAGTGCAGTCATGGTGCGGTCACGGTGCGGTCATGGTGCAGTCACGGTGCAGTCATGGTGCGGTCATGGTGCGGTCATGGTTGGGTCATGGTGCAGTCACGGTGCGGTCACGGTGCGGTCACGGTGCGGTCATGGTGCAGTCATGGTGGGGTCATGGTGCAGTCATGGTGCCGTACAGTGCGGTCATGGTGCAGTCATGGTGGGGTCATAGTTGGGTTATGGTGCAGTCATGGTGGGGTCATGGTGGGGTCATGGTGGGGTTATGGTGCAGTCATGGTGGGGTCATGGTGGGGTCATGGTGGGGTCATGGTGTGGTCATGGTGCGGTCATGGTGGGGTCATGGTGGGGTCATGGTGCGGTCACGGTGCGGTCACGGTGCGGTCATGGTGCAGTCATGGTGCGGTCATGGTGTGGTCACAGTAGGTCACAATGCAGTCAGGGTGCGGTCATGGTTCAGTCATGGTGCGGTCATGGTGCAGTCATGGTGGGGTCATGGTGCAGTCACGGTGCGGTCACGATGCGGTCATGGTTCAGTCATGGTGCGGTCACGGTGCGGTCATGGTGCGGTCACAGTGCAGTCATGGTGCAGTCACGGTGCGGTCACGGTGCAGTCATGGTGCGGTCACAGTGCAGTCATGGTGCGGTCACAGTGCGGTCATGGTGCAGTCACGGTGCGGTCACGGTGCGGTCACGGTGCGGTCATGATGCGGTCATGGTGCGGTCACGGTGCGGTCACAGTGCAGTCATGGTGCGGTCACAGTGCGGTCATGGTGCGGTCACAGTGCAGTCACGGTGCAGTCATGTTTCGGTCATGGTGCAGAGGATGCTGTCAGACCCTTACCTCCTCCTGCGGGTACAACAAGCATGGAACATCACAGCGTTAGTTATACAGGGAGGTAACATACATGATAACAACTAGTCTGAGTAACGCTGGTCAAGGCTTTCAGCAAATAGAGGGGGCTCAGTGAATGTTTAAAACTGTTATTATGAATTTTAACACAGATCATGGATTTGGTACGTACTAATTACAGTAAAGCAATACACAGCTACTTCTGGAATGTAATCCACTATTTACATTATACGCAAGCTGCAAACAAAATGCTAAAACAGCTATATTTGGACGGCCATTGTTCTAACTCATTTATAGTATACACATAGGTGTGTATCTCACACTCAGTAGGCAGCAGAACAGGGGGACCTGGGGAATATGTCTTGTCAATGTAGAAATTGTATGGACATGTTTTATGGCATTCTAAAGCAAGGAACCAGGTAGAACGGATATTATATAGCAGAAGTAAGGAAATTCCTATCCACAAATTACAGTGATACAATATTGACAAGACAGATATGATGTCCTTACTGACAGTATGCATATGACAGTACAGAGAGAAGTAAGGCGTTGCCATGACTCTCTCATCATAGTCAACTCTAATTGACTCTGGTAGCAGAGTCATGGTGACTCTATTGGAGGGGTCACACCTACTCGAGTCATACCCCTTGCTCCTTATACAAATTCAAGTGCAGTTGACTCTGCCCACAGCAAAGTCATTTGTAGTTTGACCCTTCATGAAGAGTCAAATTAAAAATTTTTGTTGACTCTGATAGGAGTTGCATCTGAAACCACCTTGTGGGGCAACAAACACTAGTTTGGTACCAGTGGCAACCATGAGGTGGAGCCGCTATCTATACTTTAGATAATTGTTATATGCCACACACTTTTGATTCCACTATGTCTAAATAGTGTGGTTAAGGAATGTCAATGGACAAGCTTTCCAGATAACTCACCTGCATCAAATGTGATGACAGACCACACAATTCATTTCAAGAACATCAACAGTATAGAGCTTAATCACCATATTTATGGGCATGAGAAATATACATTAGGCTGGGCGATACCTGTGTGAGATATTATGGGTGGCACTGCTTACTATTTCATACAGATCTGATATTGGCATCTAATGTGTGGCCAATGATTCTTAGAATATAGTGTTAGGTGGATATAACTTTGCCCTTTCACACAGGGGGAAGTGGTGGACATGACAACATGTCTTGTTATTGACCTGTCTTGGGCAATAACCTCACCTACTCACTTCTCTCTCGCTCTTCCCTGTGCACTAATTATATACACCTGTTGCCCCCAGTCTACCCTGCCATAATAACATGATTCACCTTACCTGCGAGCTACACATGTATATTCAAGTATAGATTTTGACTCCTGCACTTTTAAGGTGTAAATTGCTGTTGACTCTTCAGGAATGGAGAGTCAAACTCATTTGACTCTTCTCCACAGGTGTCACATGGGAGACAAACTGCGACTCTGGTTGTCATAGTCGTGGCGACTCCTTTACTTTTCTGTGCGAGTCTTTGAAATGGCAACTTTTTTCCTTCTAAAAAAATTTAATCGGGAGATCTTTTGCCCTATATCCATTACATATATACTATGGCCATTAGAGTAGCCCATTTACTCTGCATTAGATGGCGGACAAACTATAGCCATTAGAGCAGCCTGTTTACTCTGCATTAAATATTAGACTTACTATAGCCATTACAGCAGCCCGTTTACTCTGCATTAGATGATGGACGCACTATAGCCATTAGAGTAGCCCAGTTCTTGGCAGGAGGAGGAGGATATTTACTCGGTTTTATTGTTAGCCACCCTTAAACTTCTCGCCCCACTCAATAATGGAGGCGGCTCGGCTCTCATAATGAGGAGGCAGAAAGGACCTTTTGTGGTGTGGCATGAATAATTGGGGTTGTCACGGAGTCTGACGAAACATTTAGCTGGTCGCGGCCCGCTGTTAATTGGTGGTGGTTTTCTGGTAGCCTGTGTATGGAGCCTGCTGGGGGGGGGGGGGGGGGGGGGGTGCTGACACACTCAGTAAGGAGCTGTGTGTGTGTCTGTGTGTGTGGCCACCATGCAGTATAGTGTATACTATCTACTGTAAATGTAGATATTTTCGCAGGTATAAATTTTCACGGATTCGCTAATAAATGCAATTTCACTGGGATTTAAATTTGCGTATTTTGAATGGTGGTAGTTACAGAGTTATATTTGATAAATTTTTGCTCTGTACATATTTTTAAAAAAACACGAAATCCACGAAAATATGTACAGCGTGAAATATAATATGTTAACAGTACACATAATAGCAGTTTATTCCATATGTGCTACTTAAGTCTCCATAGTTACACACAGATCATCTCCTAAACAATAAAATGACAACAAAGTCTATGTAGGAGACAACACCAGTACCAGGCTGATGTGTTCAGTACAGGGAAAGCCTGCTGGTGGGGGGGAGGGGTACACTCAGTAAGGAGCTGTGTGTGTGTGGCCACCATGCAGTATAGTGTATACTATATACTGTAAGTGTAGATATTTTCGCAGGTATAAATTTTCACGGATTCGCTAATAAATGCAATTTCACTGGGATTTAAATTTGTGTACTTTGAAAGGTGGTAGTTACAGAGCTATATTGGGTAAATCTTTGCTCTGTGCATATTAATAAAAAAGCGAAATCCGCAAAAATATGTACAGCGCGAAATATAATACCTTTACAGTACACATAATAGCAGTTTATTCCATATGTGCTACTAAAGTCTTCATAGTTACACATAGTAACACGCAGATCATCTCCTAAACAATAAAATAACAACAAAGTCTGTGTAGGAGACAACACCAGTACCAGGCTGATGTGTCTCAGTACAGGGAAAGCTACAGACATCTAGTGCAATACTGAATATGGGACCAGTCTAAACATATCACTTCAAGGTTGATTCACAGTATCCTGTTTGCGATGCGTGAGCTGATTATTAATGTAAGCTCGTACAGCCATAGATATGCATGTATGTCTACAGTGCAGCTCTTTATAATGTGTGCTGTAACAACCTCGGGAAGTTTGCTACTCCTGTCTCTAATATAAACATGAAATGAGGAGCAAATAGACTTAACTTTTGACAAAGTTCATCCAATATTTATATGATAATGTACATTTTTTATATGTCAATATTTCTGCCGTATTGGGTACGGTAATGTGTGGAATAATTCTAAAGGTGATACCGAGGGTATTACTCTGCATGCTGCCTGCACTGTAAGTGCTGTAGCTGCACAGTATGAAAGGAAGTATTTTTACATTACCCAGTGGGCACACCCTAGTCTGCACCAGCTACTAGCCGTTGCTTTGGTGGCTAATTGCAGTGCAGCAATAAATAGCCATTCGGGCAACTGTTACTAGCCAGTCAAAGTTTATGAAGAAAATGAGTTAAGTTAGGGTTGCATAGCCAGTGATTAATAAGCTATTATGCAGGGCGGAAAATGTAGGGCTTAACAGATTTTGAATATTAAGGGCTGAAAAGTCATTGCATGACACAGCTTAATAAGGGCTGCATTTGCAGTATCTAGTAGCAGGTGCATAGCAGCTCTTATTAATAGCTGCAAACGCAGGGCTGCAGATGCACTGATGATTAAGGGGTGCTAATGCAGGGCTTCCTAGTATCTGCATTTTAAGGGATTACTAGTTGTTGTATGACACTCATTTTTAAGGGCTGCATTTGCAGTAGCTAGTAAATGATGCATAGCAGCTCTTATTAGTAATTGCAAATGCAGGGCTGCAGATGCACTGATGATTAAGGGATGCTAATGCAGGGCTACCTAGTATCTGCATATTAAGGGACTACTAGTTGTTGCATGACACAGCTTAATAAGGGCTTAATTTGCAGTACATAGTAGCAGGTGTATAGCAGCTCCCAATAGTAGGTGCAGATGAAGGGCTGTTGAAGCACTGACTATTAAAGGCAGCGGATGCAGGGCTTACTAGCTGCTGCATATTAAAGGCTTATTACCTGTTGCTTAACTGTTGCGTTTGCAGTGGCTAGTAAATTGTTCACAGCAGCTCTTATTAGTAGCTGCAAATACAGGGCTGATGAAGACCATGTGCTTTCAATATCCCCTATTATCACCAATTGTTTTCTCTGAATGCTTGGAATCTACATGATATTATTTAATGAGATGCTGTCACATTGTGCTTTAACCCTCCAGTTTTCTATATTTCATCTGACCAACAGCTATCTCTGCTTAGATATTTCACGAAATACATATAATCACAAGTCAGTGTTAATCCCCATAGACAACTAAAAATGAGGATTATATCTTGAATGGGTGTCTAAATATTAAATTCTATCAGTCCATGTGGTGCCTAATAACATATGTGGTAAATCATGAGCAGGATATTCCTCCAAATTTGGGTTAATTGGCGATTTTCCTAAATATCCAACCAGGGCTGCAAACACTGAGGTATGCATAGCAATTTCCCCAGACCTAGACATCCCATATATCAATGCAATAGAATCAATGCTATTTCCTCATGTACTAGTTGAATAAATTGGGTTTTTAATCAATGAAAATGAGATGGTCAATGAAAATGAGTTCAATAGCTTCTGAATTATCTAGACATCTGTTCCTTGACATAGGCTAATAACTGTTCCTTTTGCAATGGCTAGTAAATGATGCATAGCAGCTCTTATGAGTAGCTACAAATGCAGGGATGCAGAAGCAGTGACTATTAGGGACAGCTATTGCAGGGCTTACTAGCTGCTACATAATAAGGGCTTATTAGCTGTTGCAGAGACATTCATTATTTGCCAGAAGGTGGCAGCAGTATTCATTTATAGAAGTTTTATACTCTTTGAACTTATTGATATCATTTTATTGATGAGATATACTAGTCATGTGTGTACCCAAATGTGCTAAATTAGTAAGCATAGAACATACATCAATTGCTATGATTTAAAATATGCTTAGAAGTAATTTATAACATAAATTAAAACCAAATTCGATTGAGACACCGTTTCTGTGTATAATAGCATATTACTTAAAGGTCATATACTACTGCATTAAATCACACCTTATGGACAGGTTGACTACAAGTGTTGCATTAACCACCAAGTAGTCAACTACTAAGTGATGAATTTGAAGCTCGAATTAGTTGCTAAATCTGCTTTGACTAGGCTTTGACAGGGCTGCAAAAAAAAACTAGCAAGAGCTACAAAGCGTTGCATTAGCCACCAAATTAGTCTGCAACAAAGTGCTGCATTCACAGCCCTTAATAGAAGCTGCCTTTGCAGTGACTAATAGCCACTGCATAAGCAGGTATTACTAAGGGCTTATTTTGCAGGGCTGCATAACACAACTAATTAGTGCTTCAAGGCGTTGCATTAGCCCCCAAATTATTTATCTAGTAAGTGCTGTACTCAAAGTCTTTAATAGTAGCTTACTTGCAGTGACTCATAACCACTGCACAAGCAGCTACTAATAAGGGTTTATTTTGCAATACTGCAAAACGCAGCTAATTAGTGCTTCAACGCGTTGCATTAGCCACAAAATTAGCCAGCTAGTAACCAGTGCAACCACTGCATGGAGGTGGCTACTAAGCGTTTAGTAGGTGGTGCTGTGCCCACTGGGTATACTGTGCAGCTATATGTTTTTGGTTTCCAGTAGTTCATACTGTACAGCTGCACTACAGTAGGTAATGTACCTCAAACAAACACCAATACTGTTCCTGTTTACAGTATTACATATATATTCTATAATTACTTTGTTAGAGCCACATGGATTTTGATGATCATAAAATTGGATGTATATCAGCAGTTCAAGGTTGACCATAGATCTATCTCAAACAATCTTAGAGCTAGGAATCTTTAGATAGGATGATAAAGTTCATTGTAAACAGAGATGTAGTCTATGCTTCTAGCATTGCTAATGTCTATGTTTAATGAGTCGGGTTTGCTAATGGTCTCTAGCATCTGTCTCTTTTTCTCACCCATTCACTCTATGAATCAGCAGGCTTTTCATCATAGGATCATACAACTGCCCAGCTAGTTCAGTAAGCAGAGCATTGGACTGTGGATCTGTAGGTTGAACCTAGCGAAGTTTCTCAAATGTAATGCATCACATCAAAGGGGGATGAAACATATTTAGGGGTGTTTTATACACGTACATCTGGTTCATATCAATGCCCTGTTATACTACAATAATTGGGTACCAGTGACTAATGCTGGGGACTGCAACAGTACTGAGTACTGTAGTAAGCCTATGTGTGTTTACAGTAGGTAAGTCTGTTCAGGAACAGTATGTAATACTAGAAACAAAAAATATGCTGCACATTTAAGATACTAGTATTCATAGAACAGAACACTAATGTTTACAGACTATAGTTTGTAGTCTTCATGGTACAGAATACTAATGTTTACAGACTATAGTTTGTAGCCACCTTCATAGAACAGAATACTAATGTTTTACAGACTATAGCTTGTAGCCGGCTTCATAGAACAGAACACTAATGTTTTACAGACTATAGTTTGTAGCCACCTTCATAGAACAGAACACTAATGTTTTACAGACTATAGTTTGTAGCCGGCTTCATAGAACAGAACACTAATGTTTTACAGACTATAGTTTGTAGTCTTCATGGTACAGAATACTAATGTTTACAGACTATAGTTTGTAGCCACCTTCATAAAACAGAACACTAATGTTTTACAGCCTATAGTTTGTAGTACACTGCATACACTTACAGTATAGCTGCTGTACAGGGGGTGACATCAGTATCCCAGTGGGCACAACATTCTGTTCAATGTTGAATCAACATTGAATCAACTTTGACAACTATTACATCAATATGTACATCAATGTTGATTCAATGCCCCCTGGGATGGGTGTGTATGGGGGTGACACATGGTATACCCCGGCTTATACCCGTGACACATACAGCTCTATGACCAACACAGCAGCATGAGCATTTTAAACAGTCAACACAAACAGCTGACAGCTGATAAACAATACGGTTTCATCTCGTCTGTTTTCTAATAACAAGTCTGTAGTAAACAGCAATAACGGCCTTCACACATGGCTGGCCGTGTTTGTACACGGCTAGAGGCTGACCGCACCAGGCAAATAGCAGGGTCAGCCTGACGCTGGCTTTGTCACCAAAATCACTCACATACCAAAGTCAAACCTTTTGTGATAGCCAGGCTATGCTGGATCTTCATTCAGAGCCTTGACTCACCCAAAATGGCTCAAGAGTCTAGCTATGCTAGATCCTGATGCCAGAGTCTGGCAATGCTGGACTCTTGGGAGAGTCTCTTTCAGCTTGCAAGAGTCCAACATTGTCAGACTCTGGCATGAGATTTCAGCATGGCCAGACTCTCAAGTAATTTTGTGATAGTCCAGCCTGTTATTGAAGGTACAGCATAGCCTGACCTTCACTAGGATGGCCCTTGACACATCTATTAGTGTCCAGCTTGATAGCTAGATTGTATTTTCAGTAGTTACCAACGAAAATTAAGATTTGTAGGTACAGGCCATAGGCCTACAGTAGTATTGGACTGTGTTATAGTACCTTTTACAATCGTGTTCACTGACACAAGCTATTTGGGTTCCTTTGAATATGCACTTATGACCCTATTCAAAACAGCCACCTTTTCCCCCTCTGGCCTATTGGGTGGTTTTCCAGCAACCCCCCCAACCTTGCATGACATTTAGTCATCTCATATATAAACTATGCCAGTTATCAATATGCTGTCTTTTGCTTTGTATTCCAGACATATTTATCTTTCCATGGAGGGGTTATAAAGCTTTTTACGATATGGCATATAGGGGATAAACTAGTGTCTGAGGGGTGTGCCACACACCTTCATAACCCGAGCAGCATGATTAATTACGTGTAGTTGGTGTCTGTACGCACCATAAGGTGTGACAGAGCTAGACCACCATCATCTTTCAATCCTAAATGGCCCTACTGTACCATGTCTTTGGTCATAGACGATGGCTGACTAGGCAGTTTATAGAGTGCAACCCAGATGGCGCTACTGTCTACGGTCAAAGGCATGGTACAGTAGAGCCATATAGGGTTGCAAGACAATGGGAGTCTAGCTCTGTCATACCTGCACGTCCATGATAGCTCTCCTAGGTGCCCGGACAAACGTTCTGGGTGCAATCTTAATCATATCTTAAACTATCTTAGACTATCTTAAAAGTCTTATTAAGCAAATGAAGATGGTGCCACTAGTAGTGGTAAGTCTACACAGTCCATCGTAGGATAGGCTAGTTCTAGTATGTAATGGGGGGCTCAGCCTCCCGACCCCCGTTTTTTTATATATTAAGATTTAAGATTATATGCTAAGATTGCGCTCAGAACGTTTGTCCTCACACCCAGGAGAGCTAACACATCATACCTTGTGCTATATATAGTCTTCTACACTCAGTTTGCCGCCATGACCGGGGCAGCACACACACGCGGCTGATGAGTCAGCGATGATGCGGACGTCCAATGGCCTTTTAAGTGCCTCCATGTAGCATATCGCGTTATTTGCTTTTGTCATGAGTGAGTGCCATAACCTTGTACCAGTCCGGCTATACCACAAGTAGAGGCAGATACACCAAGCGGCTCAAACGTGAACAGCGGCCATTACGGAGGTTTTATCTCCTTTGTTTGATGTCATTAGGTGGTCGTTTTTATTTGGAGCGGGTTAGATATGTTTGTAGAATGTAGAGTCAACATGATAAATAAAGTATGTTGTACTTATGTCACAGTGTGCTCTCACATTAAAAGTGGATAAAGGACTCCATGGTGCACCTGGAAGGCGTTTCACCGTAGGTTGATGTTATACCCAACATGCGGCCTCCAAAAATGGAGAAGATGCAGCAAAAATATATCAACTCTACTTTTTTAGTGGATAAAGGAATCCATGCTGCGCCTACCCAGCCAGCATTGCTTAGTGGGACCCATATGTGTTTTTACCTGTGCAAGCTGATCTGCCCATATCTGGGTTATGGTCCGTTTTGTCCAGGGCTACCAGTGGGATTCCCGATGGGCCAGCCCAGATTCAAAGTGCCCAGCTTCAGCCCAGATTAAACTATATAAATGTACAATACATGGTGATTTCTGGAAGAAAATCAGATGTCAGCATGTTTTGAAATATTTACAATGTATTTATGGGGGAAAATGTTTTCCTGGGCTGGCCCATCTGGGCTCCCACTGGTAGCCCTGGACAAAAAGGACCATAACCCAGATATGGGCAAGCCCAGCTGGCCCAAGTAAAACACATATGGGTCCCAGGGACCAATGCTGCCTGGGTAGTGCTATGCCATAATTTTTTATTTTTTTTGGTTTGAAAAATAGTTTCATTGTCTTCCACGATTTAACAAAGTGATTAGAGACAATCTTCTGGTATCCTTTATGACTGGATCATTACTAACCAAGTATCATGTATCATGATAAGAATGCACTCTCTGTTACTTTGTCTGAAATCATGTAAACACCTAACTCTTACTGCCCATCCAGCAACAGTCAGAGTACAAAGGGCACCGGTACTCTGTCCTGACATAGGCCAGGTGGGGGTTTAATGCATGATAACCTTGGTAGGTGAGTTTGAGTGGAGGAGAGGTGAACCTCTCTGTCTGAGAAGGCTGTGAAGAAGCCCCCCAGCATGCACCTACGGTACTCTCATCCCAAACCCTCCCCAAGCCTCTGGTGACAGCCACTATCACAGGGTCTAGACCTATTACCTTAATTCGAATTACGGTAATTCAAAATGGCCAAAGATGAGTTCAGTCCATTTCTATTTAATTGCATTGTAGTGAATACAGAGGTATCTGAACCCTGTTCTTTGGACAATATGTTCTATAAGTAGCAGAGGTAATATACCTATACATGGATTTGGTGTTCATGTCCTAGTTTTTGCATGATACCTATTCCAATATATCAAGGGTATCACTGTAATTCACTCAAGGGTATTACCACAATTCTGTTGTTGTGTTTTGGCAGGTATCACCGTAATTCAGTTGACAGTGTATTACTGTAATTCACTCCATGGTATTGCTGTTATTCTGAAGGTGTATAGCATTATATGTTTTGCCATTTATCTTATATGCAATAGGTGCTTATAGAGTCAATAATTGACACACATTCATAGAATATGTATATACCCTGTCACTGTCACTGTAGGTTTGACACAGTCAATGCTCTTACATAAACAGCATCATTGACAGTTAAATTGGAGTGTTTCTATTTACAAACCCACATGCTTCTAACAGGTAAGGAGTGATCATCTTTTAACAACGAGGGGGGGGGAGAGCAAATGAATTTTGACCCTGCTCTTGAGATATTCATACAGTGCTACTTTAGTGAGGGCTAGAATTACAGTGATACTTTAGTGAGGGCCAGAGTTACAGTGATACATGACCAAGCGATTGGTGTTTTGCCCCCCGATAGTGAATGCTTCATACCAAGAGGTGGAGAAGACATGATATTAATCATGGAAACAAGTTCTGTTAATTTGGAAAGTCAACATGGCATTTTAAAGGCAGGAAACCAGGTAGAAATAACACATGTACCAGAATTATGGTAATACCTACCAATGAATTACAGTGATACCCTTTGTTAATTGCAAACTGAATTATGGTAATACATGTAAAAGAATTGTCAACCCTGTCACACACAAACCACCATGCCATTTGACCTTTGTGCAATAACAGCTCATATGGTGGCTTCTAAGTAGGCTAAATCAACTCCCTTCTATTTGTTGTCAATATCCTAAGTGGCTACCTAGCTATTACCGTAATTCGAATTAAGGCAATAGGTCTAGACACTGTGACTATAACCTGCAACTGGGATTTTGCTGGGTTTAGGCAGTTCCTGTGGTTAGCTCAGTACCAGCGAACAGGAACTAGAAATGGAACCAGAATGTATGATGGTAAAACTAACATCATTCCTGTTCACTGTTTCCAACCTGCCAGCAGGGGTTGCTCAAACTCAGCAAATTCCAAGTTTAAAACCCTAGTGCTTGTCACAAGAGCTTTCCTTCAGAAGGGTTTGGGAATGGGAGTCCACCTCCAGCAGGTCTCACATCGGTAGGTGCTGCCCCCTACAGGGGGATTCTGGAACCCACCCTGGGAGGTAACACCCACCCTTTGTAGCTGGCATTGTGGTGATGACTCCATTATTGGGAGATTGGTCAGCTAGATGTCTCCTGGCATTAAGTGTTAATACACCCCTGCTCCCCTGGTGCTGTGGCAGCCTTGGAGGCAGGCAGTGAGGTCCCCATAGAGCTGCGTCCCTCATGTATATTACAGCTCAATCTGTTCCGCGTGACCTGCTTCACTATGTTGGTGTTACAGACAGTGTGCTGCTGAAGACGTCCAATACCGGTAGTACGGTCCGTGCCCGGCAGGGGGAGTGGGTTTTGTTAATGTGTGGCCTCAATGATGCGTGGTGTAACAATGCGGGGTGCGGTGAGGCGTGACGGCCCCATTAATACATTAACGTGTCACGGTCCGCGGACGGTGTATGGATAATACATACATCTCTGTACTGCGGGTGGGTACTAACACCTACACACTGTGTGCTTCTTTCTGTGTGTGTGCATCATACCACACTCACTTTGTACATGTTCCAATAAGTAGTACTCCTGAGTTAGGTTAGTCTGACATGATTATCATTGAACCCAAAAATATACTTATGGATTTAAGTTCGACATGTGACATGGGCCTTAGTGGGATGACATGAATATTAGAGACTGTATCAAGGTGCATTATTTCAAGTCTAGACATTCATAATTCTTTCGAAAGGTGCCCCCGTACCCCCTTGTAGAGCTCAGGCTCTAGAAATGCACAATTATTGTCCTAAAGATTACAACATGTCGTGGCTGGGTTCCTATTTTAAACGATATCTCTTAGTGACCTGCGCCCCCCCCCCCCCAAATCGAGCATGTAGGTCATTGATGTCCTTGTTTCTTTCTTTTTTTTTGTAACAATTTAACTTTATTTGGCACTTTTTTATATCACAGTTTACATTTGTTCTTCGATTTAATGAATCGGGTATCCTCCTTTAGTAACACTCTAACTTCGATTTTTAAATCGGGTTTTCCAGCTTTTGACAATTATTTAATGAGTTTGAATGTATAAATCATGTGTTAAAAGTAGAGAATGCACTAGGCTACATTGGACACCACAGTCTTGTAGTTCACGTTAACTCATGATTATTGTACTTTTATAGTTATACTTTGCCAAATCAGTTAGGATGGGGCTTCAGCGTTGCTGATGTTATACCCCCCCCTTATTTTAGTAATGAAGACATAAAGTTATTAAATTGGTTTAGTAAAGAATGTACAGAAAATATATGAAACTTATAGTTTTTCACAAATTACAATCGTTTGTGGTGGTTCTTACACTAGAACAAGGTCAATATATATCTATGTTATTAGATATTGGTATGCTCAATATTACTAGGCTTTTACGTTTCCTTTCTTAGCATCACGCATCCTCCTCTCACTGTACGCCAAATACATTTACACATCCGTTGGGTATGGAGTTCATTAGCAAGGTTTTCATTTTGACTTTAAAGTCGGACACATTTTCTTCACATTTAAATTCATTACTCAGGGTGTTCCAACATTTAGCTATAAATACATGCATGGACTTCTCATACACTGCAGATTTACTGATACTATATTTTAGGGTTGCAAAATTAGACTGTCTCGTACCCCTTACAATTTTATTACAATAGATAGGATTTTTTGATCTTTTATACCCCAAAATGCGAGCATGATATAGTCTCCTATTGACTAGGGTAGGCATCTTAGCCTCCTGGTGAATGTAATCGGTTGATGACAATACCGGTAACTTTAAGCAGTGCTTCAAGCATCTGTTCTGTATCCTTTGTAAACTTAAGAGTAAATCAGAGTTAGCACCATTATATAAAACATCAGAATAATCTATTACAGGGATAGCATATGTGGAATATATTTTCAATAAAATGTTCGTCGGTACATAATATTTCAGACGTCCTAATAAACAGGCCTTAAAACCCAATTGTTTTTTCAATTCTTTTACATGGTTATTATAAGTTAATTCGGAATCAAGGATTACACCGAGGTATTTAAAAGTAGGTACATATTTGAGGCTAGTGTTATTCACCACAAGTTCATGCTCCCTGAGTCTCAATCGACTATATTTTATCTTGCTAGTAAAACATACAGACTTAGTTTTGGCCTCGTTCATTGTTAACTTATTTTTCGTCGACCACTGAGCATATTGCTTTAAACCTTGGGTTAGTACCGGGGTGATATCTTCCAAATTTTTACCATGAGAATAGATTACCGTATCATCAGCGTATAATAAGACATTAACATTATTTACTTTATTCTGAGGAATGTCATTAACATATATTAAAAACAGTAACGGGCCACAAATACTACCCTGTGGAACGCCACATACCACATCTCTAGTTTCAGACGACAAATTATTAACAGTAACATATTTTTTTCTCGACTCTAAATAATTTTCAATCAATTTTAAATTAATAGATTTTATACGGTAATTTTCAAGTTTTTTTAGAAGAATTAAGTGATTTACACAATCGAATGCCTTTTTCGTGTCGATGAAGGTTGCCACAGTCATATTTCCCTTATTTCTGTTTTCTAAAATATCTGAAGTAAGTTTACTTATTGTGTCTAGAGTAGAACATGATTTACGGTAGCCGCCTTGTATTTCAGTCAGAATGTTTTTTTTTTCTAAGTGTAACATTATTTGAGTGTGCATAAGTCTTTCTAAAATTTTTCCTGGAATGGGTAGTTGGCTTATAGGTCTATAATTAGAAACATCATATAAATCCCCAGATTTAGGTAAAGGAGTGACTTTGGCTATCTTCCAAGATACCGGTATATGCTGTGTTTCAATTACAAGTTTTAAAATCCTGGTAAATCTATTTAACTGGCACAAAGTGGCATCTCTAAATACACGAGTTGCAATATTGTCTAGACATGAGGATTTATTAACATTTAGTTGCTTTAAAGCACTACTAACATCTTCTTCTGAGATATGGAAGTCCGGCATCACGACATCACATTTCTTGCCATCAAATGACCATTCATCATTATGTTTCTGAGCAAGTTTAGGCCCAATGTTGGCAAAAAAGTCATTTATATATAAAGGAGTTTTGCTCGTTTCAACCTGAGAATTATCATCATTTTTAAAAATAATATTATGACTCCTTTTACCCTTGGACGGTAACAATTTGCGCATAGCTGACCAGAACTTTTTTGCATCATCAGCATTAACGTCAATCTGATCAACAATATATGCTTGCTTGGCACTTTTAACATGTGTGCAGCATAAGTTCTTGCCAGGTAACATATTTGATTACAGTGGACTGACTACACAGCACGTCTGGGATAGCTCACCTAGCTGCCCATACAGCACAATCTTAACATAGAATTAAGATCGTCTTAATTATCTTAGAATTAGTATTGTAATTCCTCAATAGAGTGCACCACTGAGGACAAAAGATCCGAGCGCAATTATAATCTTATATTAAACTATGTTTATCCTATCGTAAACTATCTTATACTATCTTAAAAATGTTACTAAGCAAATGAGGATGCTGCCACTAGTAAGTCCATTGTAGGACACTCCATTGTAGAATAGGCTAGTCGGCCATGTTGCAGAAAGAAAGGTCTTCAAAAACTCATATGTACTTTGGCCAAAAAGATTTTATTAAACTCAAACTCATCATGTCGGCCATGTTGTAGAAATAAAGGCCATGGCTAACTCATCATGACGACCATGTTGTAAATAAAGGCCAGCGTTACTTATCATGTCGGCCATGTTGTGAATAAAGGCAATCGTTAACTCATCATGTTGTAGAAATAAAGGCCATCATTAACTTATCATGCCGGCCATGTTGTAAATAAAGGCCATTGTTAACTAATTACATTGTAGAAATAAAGGCCATTGTTACCTCATCATGTCGGCCATGTTGTAGAAATAAAGGCCATCCTTAACTCATCATGCCAGCCATGTTGTAAATAAAGGCCAGCGTTAACTCATTATGCCGGCCATGTTGTAAATAAAGGCCAGCGTTACTTATCATGTCGGCCATGTTGTAAAAAAAGGCCAGTGTTAACTAATTATGTTGTAGAAATATAGGCCAGCGTTAACTCTTCATGTTGTAGAAATAAAAAACGGCCATCGTTAACTCATCATGTAAGCCATGTTGTAGAAATAAAGGCAAGCGTTACTTATCATGTCAGCCATGTTGTAAATAAAGGCCAGCATTAACTCATCATGCCAGCCATGTTGTAAATAAAGGCCATCGTTAACTCATCATGCCATCCATGTTGTAAATAAAGGCCAGCGTTACTTATCATGTTGGCCATGTTGTAAAAATAAAGGCCATCATGGTGGCCATGTTGTAAATAAAGGCCAGCATTACTTATCATGTTGGCCATGTTGTAGAAATAAAGGCCATCATTCAAGCCATGTTGTAGAAATAAAGGCCATTATTAACTCATCATGCCAGCCATGTTGTAAATAAAGACCAGCATTAACTCATCATGTCAGCCATGTTGTAAATAAAGGCCAGCGTTACTTATCATGTCGGCCATGTTGTAAATAAAGGCCAGCGTTACTTATCATGTCGGCCATGTTGTAAATAAAGGCCAGCGTTACTTATCATGTCGGCCATGTTGTAAATAAAGGCCAGCGTTACTTATCATGTCGGCCATGTTGTAAATAAAGGCCAGCGTTACTTATCATGGTGGCCATGTTGTAGAAATAAAGGCCATCGTTAACTCATCATGCCGGCTAAGCGGCTGCCCTTAATGCACTTCTACTCCAACCGGCCGATAATACGTCATAATGACACCGGAAGTAAGACCAGCATGGTCACGTGATGTTCTCCTGAGGTCACATGACCGATAAGTGCTGCGGCCTGATGGTGGAGTGGGGAGTTAATAGCATTAGGGACATGGAGCGGCTGTGGTCTAAAAGCTTTATATCATATTAGGGCGGCGTTCGCATCTGTTGACCTCCGCACAAGTGTCAACAACATCAGCCTCCTGGCTGCCATTAGTTTACGTTTCGTCCACCAGGAGTGCTAGTGGTGTGTGCCATTTGGTCTGGTGGAGGAGCGGCAAGCTACACTAAATGAATTGCATGTATCCCCGGACGGTGCTCCGCTGACTCAGGGTGTGGGCCGCCCGGCCGCACCATGGCCGCCCCTTTAATCCTTTATAGGGTGTTATATCTCAGAATGCTGAATTATTCCTGCCAGCAGCCACAACGCACGTCAGAACAAGAGATCTAGAGCCCTCAAGCCCTTTAACCTTTAATAGCTACAGGGTCTGTTATCTTCTCAACCCTTGCCTCTGGCTGCTCACATCAAGGCACGGTCCTTGCTCCTCTACCTGAACCCCAGTCTTCGGTCCCCTACCTAAACCTTAGTCTTCAGTCCCCTAACTAAACCCTATTGTCCAGTCCCCTAACTAAACCCCAGTCTCTAGTCCCACCCTAAACACCAGTTTATAGTCCCTACCTAAACACCAGTCTCCAGTTGCCTACCTTAACCTACCTCCCCTTTCATCTCTCAGCCTCCGTCTCTAGCCTCATCCCCCAATATGAGGTGACTGCTCTGTCGGCTGCTGTGGTAGCAGCATCTTATGTCAGCCCCCCCCCACACCCCCCGGTGCCTGCCGCTCACTGACTCCTGCCCCGTGCCATCCATCAGCTCGTTACGACCATCAACCTGTCAGTTACACCTATTAACGTGATCGTATCCAGTCAGCGCTAATTAACCAGCACCGGCCGCCATTCATGAGGCTCCAATTAGCCGCAAGCCATTCACCCCCAACCTGCCTCCAATAGCAAGCTCACCTGGGAGCAGGGGGAGCAGGGGGAGCAGGGGGAGCAGGGGGAGCAGGGGGAGCAGGGGGAGCAGGGGGAGCAGGGGGAGCAGGGGGAGCAGGGGGAGCAGGGGGAGCAGGGGGAGCAGGGGGAGCAGGGGGAGCAGGGGGAGCAGGGGGAGCACGGGGAGCAGGGGAAGCAGGGGAGCAGGGGGAGCAGGGGGAGCAGGGGAGCAGGGCAGCAGGGGGAGCAGGGGGAGCAGGGGGAGCAGGGGGAGCAGGGGGAGCAGGGGGAGCAGGGGGAGCAGGGGGAGCAGGGGGAGCAGGGGGAGCAGGGGGAGCAGGGGGAGCAGGGGGAGCAGGGGGAGCAGGGGGAGTAGGGGTGGCAGGGGGAGCAGGGGGAGCAGGGGAGCAGGGGAGCAGGGGAGCAGGGGGAGCAGGGGGAGCAGGGGGAGCAGAGGGAGCAGGGGGAGACAGGGAGCAGGGGGAGACAGGGAGCAGGGGGAGCAGGGGGAGCAGGGGGAGCAGGGGGTGCATGCAGGGGAGCACGGGGAGGAAGGGGAGGAAGCGTGGCTATGTGAGGGAGTGGAGTATCCGGGTAGTGGAGTATCGGGGCAGGGGAGTATTGGGGGAGGGGAGTTTTGGGGGAGGGGAGTTTTGGGGGAGGGGAGTTTTGGGGGAGGGGAGTTTTGGGGGAGGGGAGTTTTGGGGGAGGGGAGTTTTGGGGGAGGGGAGTATCGGGGGAGGGGAGTATTGGGGGAAGGGAGTTTTGGGGGAGGGGAGTATTGGCGGAGGGGAGTATTGGCGGAGGGGAGTATGGGGGGTAAGGAGGGAGTTGAGGGAGGGGAGTAATGCACGTGAGGAGGGAGAGAGTGGGTAATTGAGGCCCCAGGTGCCATCATAATCACCCACTCCCAGAGACCAGTGTGTTAAGTAATGCCTTCGATGCATTAGCTGCATCTCTGTCCCAGACTATTTATTGATGGAAACTTTTCACCATTTCGGTCAAAGTTCATGTATATAATTACTATTCAATCTAACATTAAAGACTGAAATCGTCAGAGGGACTTCTTAATTCCCCTATACAGACAGTTGCTTGGTACGAGCTGGAGTTCAGATTAGATCAGAGATTGCTGAGTCAGCTCAGAGTGCATGCCTGGAGAGTGTGGCAGCTGAGCCCCTGGGGGCATCCACAAGTGGGGCTGGAGTGCCTGGGGGTAGTTGTAGTACCTGGGGGGGGGGGAGAGGTTAGCCTCTGAAGTAGCCATGTGCTGCTATGGCACTGGGCGCTATACACACCGGGGTACTGGCCTACTGCTGCCACAAGCACCGGGCACCGCTACAAGCACCGGGCAGCGCTACAAGCACCGGGCACCGGCCAATACTAGAACCGGGGCCACACTACAAGCACAGGGCACTGCTACAAGCACCGGGGCAGCGCTACAAGCACCGGGGCACCACTACAAGCACCGGGGCATGGCTACAAGCACCGGGGCACCACTACAAGCACCGGGGCAGCGATACAAGCACCGGTCACTGCTACAAGCACCGGGGCAGCGCTACAAGCACCGGGGCATGGCTACAAGCACCGGGGCATGGCTACAAGCACCGGGGCAGCGCTACAAGCACCGGGGCAGCGCTACAAGCACCGGGGCAGCGCTACAAGCACCGGGGCAGCGCTACAAGCACCGGGGCAGCGCTACAAGCACCGGGGCAGCGCTACAAGCACCGGGCAGTGCTACAAGCACCGGGGCAGCGCTACAAGCACCGGGCAGTGCTACAAGCACCGGGGCAGCGCTACAAGCACCGGGGCATGGCTACAAGCACCGGGGCATGGCTACAAGCACCGGGGCAGCGCTACAAGCACCGGGGCAGCGCTACCAGCACCGGGGCAGCGCTACAAGCACCGGGGCACCGCTACAAGCACCGGGCAGTGCTACAAGCACCGGGGCAGCGCTACAAGCACCAGGGCAGCGCTACAAGCACCGGGGCAGCGCTACAAGCACCGGGGCAGCGCTACAAGCAGTGGGCACCGCTACAATTACTGGGGCACTGCTCAAAGCACCTGGCACCACTACAAGCAGTGGGCACCGCTTCAAGTACCAGGGCACCGCTACAAGCACCTGGCACCACTACAAGCACTGGGCCACCACAACAAGTACCGGGCACCGCTACAAGCACCGGGGCAGCGCTACAAGTACCGGGCACCGCTACAAGCACCGGGGCAGCGCTACAAGCACCGGGGCATAGCTACAAGCACGGGGTACTGCTTCAAACACAGGGGCACCACTGCAAACACAGGGGCATCGCCACAAGCACCAGGGCAGCGCTACAAGCACGGGGGCACCACTACAAGCACAGGGCACCGATACAAGCACGGGGCAGCGCTATAAGCACCACTACAAGCAGCACTACAAGTACCGGGGCAGCGCTACAAGCACCAGGTACTGGCTGCAAGCATGATGCATTGTGCTGAACATTGGTCGTCATGTGCATGAACGCTGCCCTCAAGCATCTGGGAACTGCACTCAAGCATCAAGCTGACCCTCTAAGACTGAGACACTCCCCAAGGTTGGGCATGAAGCATCAATGCAGCACCAAAGAATTACTTGCTGGGACAAATTATGTTTTAGCGACCTCCAGTCCTTAAAGGGTGAAAAGGCAGAACCTTTACCTTAACATGACCACAGACTGACCTTATGGTTCAGTTAGGATGTAACTCCTTGGTCATACCTCATTTATAACCTGCAGAGCCGTTTAACTTAACAGACTGACCTAATGCTACGGTTAGGATGTTACTCCTTAGTCATACCTCATTGACATCCTGATCCCACTCCCACACACCCGCCCGTGCCCCACACGACAGCCCGTGCCCCACACGACAGCCCGTGCACCGCTCGGGCCCGGCCCTGACGGCCGGCTAGCATGCCACATCTACCACCTGGCCATAGTTGCAGTTTAAGCCGGTTTTAACAGAATTACAGGCAAAAACGTGTTTTACCCATCCTCCAAATTACCTCCTCACTTGCCTTTTAGCACTCTGAACATTGGGCATGACTGGCAACATTAGCTTTTTATTTCCAATTATCTGAGGCCTAGTCTCCACTATTACTGATGCTTTCTGGCAAACTTTCTATCTTCATAGTCAATGTTTTGAGCAGAAAACCCTCACAAGATGTTGAAGCTTTACATTTTGATTGGCTTGAATCCTGATAGATACACTATGTGCCATTAAATAGACACCGTAGTCCGTGGGAGGACAGAGCCGAATGTATACCCAGTAATCTGGATCCATGGGTTTTGACATTTCTGGATGGCATTGGTCCAAAATATTCACCTAGGGTTATGCCCAATGTCATCAAATGAAGACTTTAAATTTGGCTGTAGTGAAACAACGTCTTTCCCCCCAAAGTGTCGTCTATTTGGTGGGTTGTACATTGTGTATTAGGAGATAACGCCTTTTCTTTAAATAGGTTTCTCCCAGGGATGTCTTTTGCTCTAAAATGTAATAGGCTATCAGGTATCCACTACTGTCTGGTCTATAAGAGAATATACTGGTTATTGAGAGATAAGAGATAGATTTAACATGAAAAATATCACCATGTTGTGTCACTTGAAATGACTGCATTACCAAAGTAAGTAAGATTCCGTTTAATGCAAGATAAGAGGTGAATGGGGTCCCTCAATCCTTCTCTTCATATACATGCTATATATCTTATCTCACACAATTAAATGCCTATTTCACCGGCCCATTTTCATTCCCTTTGTCATGTGTTGCTTAATAGAGCATATCCCAGCAGTCTGTATGAAAATCTGCCGGCCACTGGCTATAGCCGGCAAAAGGTCTGCCGGTCTGGCAGGAAAAGGGCTACTGCAGGCCCGAATGACTGGTTGTATTCCAGAGATTCTTGCCTATATGCCATTTTTACGGCTTGTTAATCGGACCATTATTAAGGTTTTTACAGCATAAAACAGAAAGTGTGAATATTGTCTGTAATGTTCTTCATTAATTTACATATTAAAATGATTAGTATCATTATATCATATAGTAGGGGGAACCCTATTTATTATCATTGCCAATACAAACACTTGCTTTATATTTCATTTTTAAATAGCAAAATTGTACTCCAATATCCGGACCTGCATAATTTGATCCGGGCCTGCAAAGAAAAGAATCTACAGGACGGAATGTCCTGCATGGTGAAAAAGTTTTTGTAAAGACTGTCCCGGATTATAATATGAAAATCTAAGGATGATATCTATCACAGAATAGCAATATGTACGGATACCTACGGATAATTATCAATATTAAAGATGCATACAATGGGTCATATAAAGCATGGAGGTTGGGGGCCAGGGAGCATGGAGTAAGCCTCCCGGGGTTATGGTCCAGTGAGGGCCGTCACCTGTGTGGCTGGAGCCGTGGTACACCCTAGGGCTTGCAATTCTAATGGGCGGTGATATTTAATGTGACAGCACCCTATAGGTGTCGTGGTATTCTCTTTCCAAGCAGGAAGCCTCTGGTGACAACCACTATAACCTTCACCTTGCATTGTGGTGGCTTTAGGTAGTCCCTGTGGTTAGCTTGGAACCAGTGAACAGGAACCAGGAATGGAACCAGAACGTATGATGGTAAAACTACCATCATACATTCTAGTTCTGTCCACTGGTTCCAAGCTAACCCCCGACTGCTTAAACGCAGCTAAATTCTAGTTCATGCCCATTAAATCATAAATTGATGTTTCAAAATATGATGACACGTGTTGAGTCTGGACCCCTAGGGTGTTTCATGTAATCCTCCTACACCCGCGGCCCCTTAATGAGGGATTAAATAGGAGGTCAGTTCTAGCTGTACCAGGACCCTTTTATAGTGATTTGTCAGTAGGATCAATTCCAACACAGTTGTAGACAATAGATGAATTGCCTGTTCAGCTAAATGGAGTTCACACGCTGCGGTAATTAGTCTCAATTTAAACTACAATATTGAGACTTGAGTTTAATTACAAGTTACGGACGGGTCGACCATGATAGGTGGGGCTTACTGCAGTGGACGCCAGTAACTTTACAGCAGAGTTGTTAGAGCTCCAGTGTCGGAGCACTGTCTACAGTCCTGTCTGACCCTTAGCCCTAGCCTAGGCTGACACGGGGGCATCGCTACATTACATATTTTGAATTTGAACATCCGATAATCATTTTCGTGAGAATATTCATATATTTTGAGATATGAGATGATAACAACAATATGGGGTGTGGCAGTTGAGACCAGTTTATGTCATGTGTTGAGTCACTTTATGTCAACACGTTGTGGAAGTGGCAGGCGGTGTATGTCTAAACAGGACTAGCGCATTAGGCTATGGGGGCCGCCATCTTGGCTCAGAGCAATGCATTGTGGTTAGGGCCCCGACTCTAGAGCAATGCATCATGGGAGAATTTCTTATCAGCACCTTTGTTCTAGGTGTGAGGAGAGGGGATTAGCCTGATAAGGAAATGGAGTTTAGCCCCCGGCTACCTCAGGTACCAAGATGTGCTGGTCCCGTATAAGGGTGAGGTACTCCTGATAAGACACACTACCAGCGGCAGGGTAACCAGCATGCACCGCGGCACCACTGACACCACTTCCTGCTACACCTCTAACTCTCACGTCATGATTTGTGGCGGCCACCGGAAGTAGCTTTTAGGATGCAGCATGAACCCTGGGATAGGTGTGAATGATGAATCATGGTAGCAGAGATGGGGATGGGGGGGGGGTGGGTGGTCCTGTTAATGTTTGCATGGCAGTAATAATTGGCTGGTTGGATATTAAGCAAGATGGGGTCTATTTGACCCGACCCCTTGGCCCTCCCCCTGGCGACTCTATAAGTATTCCCCGTGTAGGTCTTCTAGAACTGTTAGTCCGGCGTTTTCCTCTACCAATGTACCATAATACTCAACTATGCCTGGACTTCACAGCGATGCAGACTGGTTATGCAGACACCGAGATGTGAGGCATTGCCAGATTCCATAATCCCTTCAACGTTTTTGTTTAAAACAAATAATACCGTAAAACCTCGCGTATAAGCGGCGGCTAGTACGCGAGTCAGATTGGCGGTACGGCTTATACGATGGGCCCAGGGTCAGGGTGCGGCTTATGCGCGAGTTTTTGCTATTATGGTACAGTACTAAAGTCACCAAACTTGCCATTGCGGCTTATAGGATCGGCCCAAACTCTAGGTGCGGCTTATACGCGAGTTAGGCTTATACGCGAGGTTTTACGGTAGGCCTACTTAAGGATTATTCGGAATCTCATAACCGCATGCTTATACCCATTGAGACTTGGAAGTGATATGGAAGTGATTGACTGAACCATATTGATACTGCAGCCTTCCACAGAATGGGTATCTTCATATTGAAAATGACAGAGTTCTGTCCTAATGACATTCATTTATTAAGAATGGTGTCTGGACTCCTCCCCAGACTTAGTCATAGGTTGGGGACATCTAAATGCAAGGGTCATGGGTTCGAGGCTGTCTTGGGGAAACTTACTAAAATGTTTTCAAAAATTAGCCGAAAATGTTTACCGGGTGGGGGTAGTGAGTCTCTGAGGTTCTGAGCATATTTTTGAAAGAAATACCGTCATTTATAAGAGTAGATAGCTCATTCCAGCCACTACGGTAATATGGTATACGTAATATCCTGCAGACTTGAAGCTGCCATATCACCACAAGCCGTCAACCTAACTACGGCACTAATTATTGATCTTAATTGTAATTCCTAGTATGAAAGTTGAAGTGATGTAATAGTTATGATTGATAAGTGTGATTAGCTCTGACTGTGTATATAATTGATGTATAATGAGCCCTTACCGTTGAGGGCCCAGCCACCCATCCTGTTAATGATGTCCAGCAGGGGCGCGTTCCCCAGCCTCTCTATGGCGTCTACATCCTGGCACTTCCGGTACATGACCTTCACCTTGCGATCTACAGAGTCGGGCGTGTCCTTGACGATGGGCGCCTCCACCTTACGCCGGATGTCAGATTTAATCCGCACGTCGATCTCATGGTCCACGCTCCACGCCTGACAGAACAGACAAACCTCTCAGTGAGAACACCGCATCAATGTTGGCATTTAAACTAATTAAAGATGCCTAAAGAAATCCTTTAAGCATCTTAAATCACCGCCAATACCACTTACAGGCCATGATGACCTTTTCATGACAGTTCCATGGCGTTAGCTAAACTTAGAGCTATTTAAATTCTTCCTTTAATGATCTTTAATTTGCTTTAATGCAAACATTCATGCTGTGTAAGGAATTAGTGAAGATATAAACAAGACACATGTTATATTATAATAGCCACTCAGCTACAAAAGTACAGGGAGTAGCTGACTGTACAGAGCATGAGCTATAACAGAGCTGGACTCCAATTATCTTTGAACCCTAGATGGCATTACTGTACCATGCATTTGGTCATGGACAGTGGCACAATCTAGTTAGCATACAGACGGCTTAGTCCACCATCATCATTATAACCTCAGATGGTACCACTGTCATACTTCCTGATATATACAGTCATCTAGTCAAAGTACTCTGTAACTTACCCCGTACCTTACTCCGTACCTTACCCCGTACTTTACCCCGTACCTTACCCCGTACCTTACCCCGTACCTTACCCCGTACCTTACCCCGTACCTTACCCCGTACCTTACCCCGTACCTTACCCCGTACCTTACCCCGTACCTTACCCCGTACCTTACCCCGTACCTTACCCCGTACCTTACCCGTACCTTACCTCATACCTTACCCCGTACCTTACCCCGTACCTTACCCCGTACCTTACCCCGTACCTTACCCCGTACCTTACCCCGTACCTTACCCCGTACCTTACCCCGTACCTTACCTCGTACCTTACCCCGTACCTTACCCCTTACCTTACCCTTACCCCGTACCTTACCCTTACCTCGTACCTTACCCCGTACCTTACCCCGTACCTTACCCCGTACCTTACCCCGTACCTTACCCCGTACCTTACCCTTACCCCGTACCTTACCCCGTACCTTACCCTTACCTCGTACCTTACCCCGTACCTTACCCCGTACCTTACCTCGTACCTTACCCCGTACCTTACCCCGTACCTTACCCTTACCCCGTACCTTACCCCATACCTTACCCTTACCCCGTACCTTACCCCGTACCTTACCCCATACCTTACCCCGTACCTTACCCCGTACCTTACCCCGTACCTTACCCTTACCCCGTACCTTACCCCGTACCTTACCCCGTACCTTACCCCGTACCTTACCCCGTACCTTACCCCGTACCTTACCCCGTACCTTACCCCGTACCTTACCCCGTACCTTACCCCGTACCTTACCCCGTACCTTACCCCGTACCTTACCCCGTACCTTACCCCGTACCTTACCCCGTACCTTACCCCGTACCTTACCCCGTACCTTACCCCGTACCTTACCCCGTACCTCACCCCGTACCTTACCCCGTACCTTACCCCGTACCTTACCCCGTACCTTACCCCGTACCATACCCCGTACCTCACCCCGTACCTCACCCCGTACCTTACCCCATACCCCGTACCCTATACGTACCTTGTTGTGGGGGGGTATGACGGCCTTGGCCAGCCAGCCCCCACAGGAGTACTGCCAGAAGTCAGTGCAGGGGTCGGCGCTGGTGTCCATGACGTCCATCATGTATGCGGCCCGGTGCAGGCAGTCCCGGGTGAGGCACAGAGGGCGGGGCGCCTCCCCCACCACCGGCCCCGCGTGGTTCTCCTGCCGGCCACCAGAGGTCCCCGCCTCCTTCTTGCCATCAGACAGCTTGGTGGTGGCCAGGATCACGATGAGCCCGACCGACACCGAGAACAGGAAGAACACCGCGATGGCAAAGATGACCTCCCGGCCGCGCAGGTCGACGACCGGGGGGCAGGGGGTGGGGGGTTTGAAGCGGCAGTCCTCGTTGAGGCAGGCCACCATTGGGTCCTCCGGGTCGCCACACACAGCCGCACGCACGTCCGCACACAGGTCGGTCTCCGTGTCCGCTTTAAGGGAGTCCTCCTCCCGGGGGTGGGCCGAGGACGAGCCCGGCTCGGTGCTCAGCGCGTCGTAGTGGTCGGCCATGTTGGTCACCTGCTCCTCGGTCGTGTTGTGGCTGGTGGTGGCCACCGCCCGACTGGTGCCCGACCGACTGGTGCCCGACCGACTGGTGCCTGAGCCGTCAGAGCAGGAGGCCATGCTGGGTGCAGGGGTGGGTGGGGGGCCGGGGGTGGGGGCAGTGCAGCATAGAGACAGCCCCTGTAGGGGGGGAGACCTGGGGGGGGGGGGTGGGTGGGGGTACACAACAGTACACACCTGGGGGGGATACACACCAGTAGACACCTGGGTGTGTCTAGACCCACCTGTAGGCTCTAGTTCCTGGTGCCACCACCAGGCGGGGTGGGGGGTCTGGTTATGGTCCTGCCCCCTATAGGCCGGCCGGCCTGTGCTGATGTAGAGGGGTGTGTGGTTGTATTAATAGCAGACCGTGGGCTCCCTGGTACAGCCCCCGCCCCTGCCCCACCTGCCGCATACCTCACCTCCCCGCACAGATCTCAGTACCCATCCAGCCAATGTCAGCCTGGAGCTGGGACAGGTACTCAGCCCTATGTATAGGGGGGTGGGGGTTTAACCACTTGGTGCAGAGTGGGTGTAAGATGCAGCTGGCTGACCGGGGAGACCTCTAGTGGCAACACCTCGCACCACGCCGCGCCTGGACTGCCTCACCTCCCCCAGCAGCTAGCTGTCGATGGCCGCACTCATCTATCACATCGATCTACCACGCCTGGCCGTCCTGCAAGGTAATGAAGCGCATATTGGTGAGCTACATGTGTACAACGCTGCATGAACCATTCAATATACGCTACTTTAAGCAATAACTTAGCATGATCAATGGCCTTATTTAAGCAACTTTAAGCAGCTTTAAGCAGCTTTAATTGTTTCTAAGTTGATAAAAATACTTAAAGCTGCTTAAAACCGCGGCCATTAATGAACTTTTGTTTAAAAATGCTCAAATTGGATGATTTGTGCGGTACAATCAAAGTGTAGGTGACACACACGGCCAAGCCAATAACAATTTGGCATTCTTGCCAATAAATATAGCAAGGAACAGTCAGGCCATTTGTATACAAATTTTTAATGATCTAGGAACATGTAGCTAGCCATTTCTTTAAATGAGCATAATACATTCTACACCAAACTGTGTTAGGCAGTGGGCTGTTGGTTCACCTGATTGATAACAAGCTTTGCCCCTGTAAAATTAGTGTGTGAGTAGTTATGTCTATTTTCATTAATATTAGTTACATTCAGTTCAGAAGAAATTTGGTCAGAGAAGGGACCAATGGTATGGGTATGTGAGGAGACCATGGCAAGCGCTCGGGCCGGAGCTTGATACTATCATACTTTTTAGGACACTCATTTGTCATCATTTCTATGATGAGGAATTTCTTATCTCTGAGGATAGGGAGTTCCACTTATGACCTAGACGATATGTGACACTGTGCCTTGCTGTGGCTAGCTTATATGACTTAGCTACCACCAATCTGGTATCATGCTGACGAGTTCTTATATCCCTATTGTCCAGAATATCTGGGTCGCTAGCATGTTTGTAGGAGGCTTTGGCAAGGGTCAAGTCCCATCTTTTGTCAAGGGACTGAATTTTAGCTCTTTTCCTAAGAAATCCTAATATCCAATATAGATACTTTCAATAACAACACCTATGAAGCAGTTTAAGTTTGCCAAACAGAAAAAAAACACGAGGTAACTAATGCTGCATTAGCTGTTTTAGAAAAGATTATTTTAGTAAAAGCAAAAAAAGACCTAAACTTGTTGATGATTTTAATATAGCTAACCTTCTGATAAAAATAGAACACAGAAGATATCAAAAAATGTAGGTACCACAAGGAGAGCCTAAATATTTACAAAAACTATCCAAAGCAATATTGGGAAGCTTTTTCAAATATCATTACCCTAGGCAGGCACAGGCTACAATAATCCTACTTGATCATAATCTTATATAACCTACCCATAGCTTCTGAAGATAGAGCTGACTACATTAACAATTACTCCAGTAACATAGGACTTGGCATGAAGCGTGGATACCTTTTGGAGAAATGAAAACTTTACTTCTTATGATTTTAAACGTCAGCCCCTTAGTAACCCTTAGCCTGGTAATCTATAACTCTGGTCAAATATAAAAGCAAAAGGAGGATCTGGTATAAAACATTTCTCCACCTCTGTATTCAAAGATGCCCTGCCTGTGCACCTTTAGTATATCATATGCCATTAGCAGCACCTTCCCTGACTTCTAACTACACACAGAAAAGAAGTAGGATCACTGTGACTCCCGACTTGATCACTGAGGTAGCTCTCCCCAGGACTCTAATGTGACTCCTTAACATTAGCAGGACTCTAAAATAACTCTATGGTGACTCTATAATGACTCTGTTCTAAGACACCCTAATGGTTGGGAGTCACTTTAGAGTTGTGGGGAGAGTTACCTCAGTGATCGGGGCTGGACTCCTGTTTGAGAGTTACAGTGATTCTACTTCTTCTCTCTGTGTAATGTAACCCCAGTATGAAGGAATCTGTATTATAGAAAGCAGATCACCAAAGAGAATGGAGTCATTTCAGCCCGTGGCACAATTCTGTGTGGCGTACCTCAGGAATCAGACCTTGACCCTCCTTCATTCCTGGTTAATATCAATGACCTCAAGACTTCCTTGATAACTATAAGAGCCAACTTTGTGCTGATGACACAGCCCTCTATTGTACATACTTCATGCTCCCCTGACAAATGTGCCACACTGGTTTAAGAAAAAAAGAAGCTGTCCCTCAATATCAAATTTCATACAAGGTCATACAACTCTTCACATAGGTAGTCAAATTGTCTGTATAGTTAAGCTTCATGGAGACCTTAATGTCAAAGGGCACCTTAAACAAAAGCCTCTTGTTCATAAGACAGGGACTTATCAACAATTTAGCAGGTGGGCACAATACATTGAATCAACATTGATGACTGGTTATCAATGTTGATTCAACATTGAAATGAACTTTGTGCCCACTGGATATATGCATTGCAGCTTATCATGTAATGCATACTCTGGCTAATCATTACACCATGCCAAACCATGCGGCAACCCTAGCTAAGGTTGAGTGGTATAAATCTACCACTGCTCGGCAGACGTGTTACACACAGGTGGAAGCACACATGGCAGTAGCACAGAGAAACTCTCTCTCTGTCCTTGTGTTCTAAAAAGCTCTTAAATGATGACAGTAGTGAACTTCGTCAATATTATGTATGATATCAACTGCACCCAGCAACTCTGCTAACCCCACACCCTAATTCTTAATTCGAGAAATGTCTAATATTCTCTTTTACTAACATAAAGCAGCATGATAGACATGACATAACACACCATTGTATGTAAACCAAATTCTAAGCATACAATTATATGCTACAGGGACATATTTTATAGATTTATTTCTTGAATACAGGAGTTAAAGAACTTAATCATAGTCATCGTTCTATTGATGGTGAAGTAAGGTGCATCTAATACCACTGGGATCATACCTAGGTGTTTTATACGTAATGCACTGATCTAGAAAGATCCCCATGAAAACAATGATACATGCATCATTGATCTGTATCTCAATGCACATATCAACATAACAAATTGTAATTACCCACCCACCCTATAGTTGGCCCCCGGGTGCGTTGTGAGGGCTGCTGGAGGGGCAGTAAGGTGTGGGGCGTGCACCTGTGGGTGGATGTGGCCACCTCTATGATATCAGGCGCCCAACTCACAGTGCTGTATTTTAGTTGTACACCCACAGTGCTGTATTTAAGTTGTACACTAACAATGCTGTATTTAAGTTGTCCACTTAAAGTGCTGTATTTAAGTTGTACACTAACAGTGCTGTATTTAAGTTGTACACTAACAGTGCTGTATTTAGATTGTACACCCACAGTGCTGTATTTAAGTTGTACACTAACAGTGCTGTATTTAAGTTGTACACTCACAGTGCTGTATTTAAGTTGTACACTCACAGTGCTGTATTTAAGTTGTACACCAACAGTGCTGTATATAAGTTGTACACCCACAGTGCTGTATTTAAGTTGTACATTACAGTGTGCTGTATTTAAGTTGTACACCTACAGTGCTGTATTTAAGTTGTACACTCACAGTGCTGTATTTAAGTTGTACACTCACAGTGCTGTATTTAAGTTGTACACTAACAGTGCTGTATTTAAGTTGTACACTAACAGTGCTGTATTTAAATTGTACACCCACAGTGCTGTATTTAAGTTGTACACTCACAGTGCTGTATTTAAGTTGTACACTCACAGTGCTGTATTTAAGTTGTACACCCACAGTGCTGTATTTAAGTTGTACACTCACAGTGCTGTATTTAAGTTGTACACCCACAGTGCTGTATTTAAGTTGTACATTAGGCATACACCGTACAGTAAGGTGTGTGTAATGCAGGCTGGTGTCTAACAGTAGGATGCACCGAGTGAACCACAGCACGGCATCTACTTCATGTGCTTACTTTACATTTAATTAGGTGTTTAATGAGGTACAGTTACTACAGTTGCAATGCAGCTTTCTATACACGTAACAGTGGAGACTGTGAGATTGTCTTAGTAATACAATGTATCCCAGTGGGCGCAGAACATGAAATCAACATTGATAACTAGTTGTCAACGTTGATACCAGAATGCAGCCCCCTCCACTACACCCGTCCTCTCCATATCTAGATAATGACTCCCTGCATGGCATTAGAGGCAGTTGGCAGCTCGGTACATGAATAAGGAGTATATGATCCTCATCATAACTGGTTCTATCACCACAGGGCGTACATTACCCCCAGACAACTGTGAACCTAACATGTCATAAAATTCACATGCTTATTGATGTCCTCTCTCCATGACGACACGCTGAATGACGTAATGATCACACGTCACAATCAGGGCGGCTGTCATGCTGCATCCATCACATCAGTACCCCCCTGTCATAGAACCCTTATCAATGGGAGAGCCAACATGGCCGCCGCTATAGTAGATCAAACATGGCCGCCACTATAGTAGATCCAACATGGCCGCCCCACTATAGTAGGTCCAACATGGCCGCCACTATAGGAGGTCCAACATGGCCGCCACTATAGTAGATCCAACATGGCCGCCACTATAGTAGATCCAACATGGCCGCCCCACTATAGTAGGTCCAACATGGCCGCCACTATAGGAGGTCCAACATGGCCGCCACTATAGTAGATCCAACATGGCCGCCACTACAGTAGATCCAACATGGCCGCCACTATAGTAGATCCAACATGGCCGCCACTACAGTAGATCCAACATGGCCACCACTATAGTAGATCAAGCATGGCCGCCACTATAGTAGATCCAACATGGTTGCCACTACAGTAGATCCAACATGGCCGCAACTATAGTAGATCCAACATGGCCGCACCACAATAGTAGGTCCAACATGGCCGCCACTATAGTAGGTCCAACATGGCCGCCACTATAGTAGATCCAACATGGCCGCCACTATAGTAGATCCAACATGGCCGCCACTATAGTAGGTCAAACATGGGCTCCCCACTATAGTAGATCCAACAAGGCCGCCACTATAGTAGATCCAACATGGCCGCCCCACTATAGTAGGTCCAACATGGCCGCAACTATAGTAGATCCAACATGGCCGCCACTATAGTAGATCCAACATGGCCGCCACTATAGTAGATCCAACATGGCCGCCACTATAGTAGGTCAAACATGGGCTCCCCACTATAGTAGATCCAACAAGGCCGCCACTATAGTAGATCCAACATGGCCGCCCCACTATAGTAGGTCCAACATGGCCGCCACTATAGGAGGTCCAACATGGCCGCCACTATAGTAGATCCAACATGGCCACCACTATAGTAGATCCAACATGGCCGCCACTATAGTAGATCCAACATGGCCGCCACTATAGTAGATCCAACATGGCCGCCACTATAGGTGATTCAACATGGCCGCCACTATAGTAAATCCAACATGGCCGCCACTATAGTAGATCCAACATGGCCGCCACTATAGTGGATCCAACATGGCCGCACCACTAGGGAAGACAGCATGTGGAGAGATGAACAGGTAACTGTCACGTGCCAGGTTTTACCACGTATCCAGAAAGGTAATGTTACGGTCGACAATTTGGTGACATCCTTTTGATTGTGTTGGCCATTCATCCATACCTAGGATCCAAGCGTCGTGGTCCCAGCTTACACTGACCTTGTGCGTACACAAGGTAGATGCAAGGTGACACTAGTTTGCTGGGTCATTAGCCAATCAGCATTGGCCACTCAGCTCAGTGTGTCAGAATGCACCACGTGTAGACTTGGAGTTGGTTCCCATCTCCTACATGTGAAATATGTCAGTGTATAGGGAGCCTACTGCCCTGACTGAGGCCCTCACTATGTGTGTTAACGGTGGGGGTCAGGGGGTCGGCACGGGGGGCCCGGGGGTGGAGGTCACCCACACCACCCACACGGGGGACATGTAGCCTCTGTGTACCACATGTAGACAAGGTGCCATGAGTGGAGTCTGTCGACTGTTTTATTTCACGAGTTGACCGTAGGCCGAGTGAAATGTGACCTGATGGTCAACAAGTGAATTAATTCACCCAACAGACTCAAATGAGTGCTTGTGTTTTTTACTTCTCTCAATTCAAATTATGCAAATTATGATATAGAGGGCCTAAAATGGTGTTTTCTATGCGATTCAAATGTAAACAAATCACCATGAAATCCTCAAGAGGGTTATATCACAGGGTGTGTGTTTAGGACCTTCCTTTGTTAAAGCTTGACCATCATGGTTGAAGTGAGGCCAAAGGCACTTTTGGATTTGGTTCAGTTTTGATTCACAAGAGGGCTCTTAAGGGCTGTTAGCTCAGCTCTTACAGGCACAAGATAGAATGATATGTTGTAGCTGGACAATGCTCATGGTCCCCTGTCCAAACACTGCTGCCCTCTGGTGGAAGTGTTATTTTAGTCTATGTCTGGAAAATGCTAAACTTATTCCCCGACGGCCCAGCTTTAAATTACTAGTTGGGGCTGCGGTATTCCATTAAAAAGAATAGAAAATGCCAATGCCCATTGATACCGTCTCTGCCATATCTTACAAGTGGGGGCTGGGGCCAGGGCCATATCCCATGAAGCCGCGGGCTGACTAGGATGTGCCCCCGCCCCCACAAGTGAAATAGGTCAGAGAGGTATCAATGTAGTTGGCATTTGCATTTATTTTTTCATTTGAAGCCATCTAATGAAGGAAATACAGCTTTTTCTTAGCCCATTGAATACAGCTACATTAAATTCAATGGGGCCATTGAATATTGACTCGCTGACTGACCTAAGGGATCTCCCAAGGGGCTCCCGAGGGTTGCCTGGACTTCCGTAAAGAGGGGAGTCATTCTGGAGGCAACCTGGACTCCCTTTTAGCGCTGTTTCTTTTCTCTGTGTATACCCAATATGCCCATAGCCACATGTCTGTAGTTGGTTCTAACAAATTACTTGTCGCAGGATTACTGTTGTTCTTTTGACTTTTGCATATGACTCACGATTATGTTAGTTTGATGTATTATCTAATAGAAAATCAAAAAAAATTGCCATGTCACGGTAGTAACTTTCATGATACAGCCATTAGAGCAAAGGAGTACCTCAACTATAGAAATGAATAGGAAAACAGCATTTTCACATTATCTGTCAGGAACAATCCCCTTCTTCTATTGATATTGCAACCAAACCTTGTAAATTGTATCAGTGACACCTATTTTATGATCAATAAAACAGGGGGTCACAGATGAAATGAGAAAGGCATGAATTTTGGGAAAATATTTCTTTTGCCTTAACTATAGGATCCTATGGATGCCCTAGCAGTGAATATATGTGAACAATGGAGGTTTACTGTCCAAATAGCAAATACAAATAGTTGATTTAGGAAAGGTGGTCTATGCAGGAATATAAATACAGCTTAAAGAATACTATTCATGAGCTTCAATTTTTGCCAGCAGGTGGCTTCTGTGTAGGAACTAGCACTCCCCTTTAACTGGTCTATCTCATGCTGTGTGCAGCGTCCATCTTATAATCCGTCATTATTGTGGGTAGCTGAGGTTATAAGCTGCTACCGGGGATCAATGGTAGCTCTGTGATGTGTGGGGGGGGGGGGCGGGGTGAGTCATACAGGCCTTACGTAAGGAGATCAACCTGTCAGGCAGGAGGAGGGCATGTACTGTGTCACGTGGTGTCATGATGCATTACTGCATCATGGTGTAGGGCTGCATTACTGCATCATGTTGTAGGGCTGCATTACTGCATCATGTAGGGCTGCATTACTGCATCATGTTGTAGGGCTGCATTACTGCATCATGGTGTAGGGCTGCATTACTGCATCATGGTGTAGGGCTGCATTACTGCATCATGGTGTAGGGCTGCATGACTGCATCATGGTGTAGGGCTGCATTACTGCATCATGTTGTAGGGCTGCATCATGGTGTAGGGCTGCATTACTGCATCATGGTGTAGGGCTGCATTACTGCATCATGGTGTAGTGCTGCATTACTGCATCATGGTGTAGGGCTGCATTACTGCATCATGTTGTAGGGCTGCATTACTGCATCATGGTGTAGGGCTGCATTACTGCATCATACGTAAGGAGATCAACCTGTCAGGCAGGGGGAGGGCATGTACTGTGTCACGTGGTGTCATGATGCATCAACTGCTGTCATGGTGTAGGGCTGCATTACTGCATCACGCCAACGCCGGGGGGACACTCCCTCAGTATTACCGACTATGTGTGAACATGATTCCAAGGGAAAGGGTCTGTTTTTGGGCACTAGGCACGGACCTGCGAGGGTCCTTGATAAGGGGTGCTTTTTAAGCAAATTTGGGGAGAAAGGGGTACATTTTCAGACCTTCATGTCTTTTTATAAGGTTATTTTTTACTTTATTTTTCTACTATATTTCTTTGTCACCCTATTTTCTCAGGGTCACCCTGTGATTAGGGTTTATTTTTCAGGGTCATTCGTGATTAGGGTCCGTTTCTCTGGTAAGTTTACCTTGAAAAGGGTATGCTTTTTCAAAAATTTGCCTCTTGATAAGGGTACCAAATTTAGGGTGATGTTCGCACATAGTGTCTATAGAAAAGATAGGGAGTGCCCCCCCCCCCCCCAGGGATGGGGCACGTGAGAACCATCCATAGGGAAGCCTGCAGCGGCGGCCTGACCACGGGGAGGGGGAGACCCCCCCCCCCCCCCCCCCCCCCCACCACTTAAGGCAGGCCGCTGCCTGACACTCCAGAGTAGCTAATACAGGGTGGAGAGGGAGGGGCGAGAGGGTAAGGGAGTCACCATAGACATACAGCCCTGGTGGGTAACTCGCCGGGGTTCATTCAAGCACCATACCTACCCTAGGAGACAGGTTCACACCCTAAAGGGTCGACATCAGACATGGTTGCACTACTGGTGAGTTAATCGCCAGGGCTGCATTAATTATGACGATATAGTATATTAAAGCGGTATGCTGCCCTGACAGGGTTAAGCGGCGCAGTGTGCTGCCTCCATGCCGCCATACCTCCACTTCTTTGATGTATCATGTATCATGACGGCATGATGCACCAGGGCTTTATGTGAGACTGCCGCCATGATGCACCAATGCAGTACATTCATGCATCATGACAACAAATGGCACAGTGCATTAGATTACACCACTCGCCTTATAGGGCACATGGCTGTCGATTGCAGCACCACTTGTGCTAAGTTAAAGGCCCAGATTTCGATACCCCTCTACCCACAGTCAGGGCGCAGTCGGGACAGGTACTCAGCACTATTTATAGGGGAGCTGGGGCTTTAAGAACCTTCAGTACAGGCCCTTGGCCAGTAGGTGGAGCAGCTAACCGGGGGTTATGACATCACAGGCTAAGTCAGCATTGCCTCTGTCTGAAGTGGTCCCCAGGACTTTGCCCTTCAGTGAGTAGGCCTAGGTACTGAGGGCCAATGCTATTCACATGTATTCAGGATAGAACGGACTGAAGCAATTACTAGCCCCATCAAGAGACGACCTAAGGAGGCACCTGGGGTTAGACATGGCGGCGCCCATGGCCTAACACCTAGGAGCCCTATAGGGTTGGTGGTAGAGGTGTGTGAGGACCTGCCGTAAAACCTCACGTATAAGCCTAACTGGCGTATAAGCCGCACCTAGAGTTTGGGGCGATCTTATAAGCCGCATCGCCGATCTGACTGGCGTTCTAGCCGCGGCTTGTACGGGAGGTTTTACGGTAATGTCTGCACTGGTTGTGTGTCGTCCTGTGTGTAGGCCCCGTGTGTAGCCCTGATTAGCCGCACCCAGGGTGGGGGAGATAAGGTCAGTCAGGTATTTATAAGTGTCCCAGTGTCCTACATATACAACCCCCAGCTATTCCTGTCCACACCAACAACACTCAGGCCTACACACCGCTATGCTAAATACTCCTACACTCAGTCTATAGCGAAGAAACCAGAGGGAACTTGTTCCTGAGACTACAGCGTGTGACCTAACACTGAGAAGTTGAATCTGTCCATGGAACGCAGCTTGTTCATGGCAACTATGGGTTGTGTGGGTCTGGTACCCAGCTGAAACTCGCGGGTTATTTCAAGGACAGAACTAACATGGTCATGCAAGTGGAGCCACCAGAATTATCAATATAGTGGTTATCTCAGGTTAGTCATAGAAATATTGGTCAGGCATGACCAAGTGCTATTTAGAAATATATGAGGCAAAACATCACATGACTAATGCCTAAGTCAACAGGTCTTCCCCTGACATGGATAAGACTAAGGTGTACTAAAATGAGTTGATCAGGACTGACCGGTCTGACAGTATTAGCGGACCTCGGTTGGTTGTATAGGGAGCCAAAATATGATTAAGGAAATTGGTCAGGATTGACTAAGATATGTAGCATAAAGGATGTCAGTGCACTCCCCCTCATGGGTCTACCACCCCCCCCCCCCCCCGGTACCAGCAGCAGGCTTTGTTAGCCCTGGTTTGTAAAAAAGGCGGTGAGCTACTCAGTCTGCTGTTGGCGTTATCACACAGCTGTAATTAGGGCTCCAGATACAGCCAGCCTTCCACCAAAGACCGTTTAACGACCCAGATATATCAACATCCTATTCATCACCGGCCTCTTTTACATTGACAGTTTTTTCAGGCTCACGGAGAGTTCTAATTGCAGCTAGATAAAGACATCCACTAAGCAAGGCTAGAAACACATAGCTAGATACAGACATCCACTAAGCAAGGCTAGAAACACATAGCTAGATATAGACATCCACTAAGTAAGGCTAGAAACACACAGCTAGATACGGACATCCCCTAAGTAAGGCTAGAAACACACAGCTAGATATAGACATCAACTAAGTAAGGCTAGAAACACACAGCTAGATACGGACATCCCCTAAGTAAGGCTAGAAACACACAGCTAGATATAGACATCAACTAAGTAAGGCTAGAAACACACAGCTAGATAAAGACATCCACTAAGTAAGCCACTAAGTAAGGCTAGAAACACACAACTAGATATAGACATCAACTAAGTTAGGCTAGAAACACACAGCTAGATAAAGACATCCCCTACGTAAGGCTAGAAACACACAGCTAGATAAAGACATCCACTAAGTAAGGCTAGACACACTGGTGCAGTATGCAGTAAGCGGACAGACAGGCTGCACCTCGCAGGGCGCACATCCAAGAACACTGCGTGAACTATGTTGTAAAGTTGGTCAGTCTGCTACAAGACAACTGAGGTCAAAGCAGCTCAGGGTGAAGGTCAAGGCTGTTCATACTTTAAGGTAAAAAGACGGCTGGTTGAGACAAAGCTTGCATTTCCTCATTTAATCAAATGGATTGATTGCATGGGGGGCGTAGTAACAGATATAGTAAAGCTTACGTTGGGCTCTGGGCACTTCAATACCTCAGTACCTAGACAGGAGCAGCAAAACCAACTGGGACTGGCACACAGTACTGGACTCTCTGTCACCCAGCCAGGTCGCCCTGCTGGAAGCCAACGTGTGGCTTCCTGTGGCATACACTCATTGAATAAAAGCACTGGAATCCAACGGCTGTGTCATTTAGTTTAGTACAGTGTAGGTATGTGCCTGGTACAGGTGCGTCTTGCTGTACTACTCACACAAACACACACACACACACACACACTGTGTACCCCCACAGCACTCAGTAGTAGTAGCGGCATGTGGTCGGTGTATCAGGCCGTCCTCCTAATGGCTAATGTCTGCGTCTACATTGACTCCGGCTGTTGTTGCAGCCTAACCCGGCCCTGTGTGTACCACGTTACACAACGGGGGCTCTCTATCCTACACACTCAGACAATACTGAACTCAACCAGCATGGGCTGCTGTATGTGGGTTATTGGAGTTAGTAACCCTTTGAGGACAGACTCAGACCACACCAACCAGCCTGCTGCTGTGTGTGGTGTATTAACCCTGTAAGGACACACTGAGACAACCAGCCTGCTGCTGTGTGTGGTGTATTAACCCTGTAAGGACACACTGAGACAACACCAACCAGCCTGCTGCTGTGTGTGGTGTATTAACCCTGTAAGGACATACTGAGACAGCACCAACCAGCCTGCTGCTGTGTGTGGTGTATTAACCCTGTAAGGACACACTGAGACAACACCAACCAGCCTGCTGCTGTGTGTGGTGTATTAACCCTGTAAGGACACACTGAGACAACACCAACCAGCCTGCTGCTGTGTGTGGTGTATTAACCCTGTAAGGACACACTGAGACAACCAGCCTGCTGCTGTGTGTGGTGTATTAACCCTGTAAGGACACACTGAGACAACCAGCCTGCTGCTGTGTGTGGTGTATTAACCCTGTAAGGACACACTGAGACAACCAGCCTGCTGCTGTGTGTGGTGTATTAACCCTGTAAGGACACACTGAGACAACCAGCCTGCTGCTGTGTGTGGTGTAATAACCCTGTAAGGACACACTGAGACAACACCAACCAGCCTGCTGCTGTGTGTGGTGTATTAACCCTGTAAGGACACACTGAGACAACACCAACCAGCCTGCTGCTGTGTGTGGTGTATTAACCCTGTAAGGACACACTGAGACAACACCAACCAGCCTGCTGCTGTGTGTGGTGTATTAACCCTGTAAGGACACACTGAGACAACCAGCCTGCTGCTGTGTGTGGTGTATTAACCCTGTAAGGACACACTGAGACAACCAGCCTGCTGCTGTGTGTGGTGTATTAACCCTGTAAGGACACACTGAGACAACCAGCCTGCTGCTGTGTGTGGTGTAATAACCCTGTAAGGACACACTGAGACAACACCAACCAGCCTGCTGCTGTGTGTGGTGTATTAACCCTGTAAGGACACACTGAGACAACACCAACCAGCCTGCTGCTGTGTGTGGTGTATTAACCCTGTAAGGACACACTGAGACAACACCAACCAGCCTGCTGCTGTGTGTGGTGTATTAACCCTGTAAGGACACACTGAGACAACACCAACCAGCCTGCTGCTGTGTGTGGTGTATTGACCCTGTAAGGACACATTGAGACAACCAGCCTGCAGCTGTGTGTGGTGTATTAACCCTGTAAGGACACACTGAGACAACACCAACCAGCCTGCTGCTGTGTGTGGTGTAATAACCCTGTAAGGACACACTGAGACAACACCAACCTGCCTGCTGCTGTGTGTGGTGTATTAACCCTGTAAGGACACACTGTGACAACCAGCCTGCTGCTGTGTGTGGTGTATTAACCCTGTAAGGACACACTGAGACAACACCAACCTGCTGCTGTGTGTGGTGTATTAACCCTGTAAGGACACACTGAGACAACACCAACCAGCCTGCTGCTGTGTGTGGTGTATTAACCCTGTAAGGACACACTGAGACAACCAGCCTGCTGCTGTGTGTGGTGTATTAACCCTGTAAGGACACACTGAGACAACACCAACCTGCTGCTGTGTGTGGTGTATTAACCCTGTAAGGACACACTGAGACAACACCAACCTGCCTGCTGCTGTGTGTGGTGTATTAACCCTGTAAGGACACACTGAGACAACCAGCCTGCTGCTGTGTGTGGTGTATTAACCCTGTAAGGACACACTGAGACAACCAGCCTGCTGCTGTGTGCGGTGTATTAACCCTGTAAGGACACACAACACCAACCAGCCTGCTGCTGTGTGTGGTGTATTAACCCTGTAAGGACACACTGAGACAACACCAACCAGCCTGCTGCTGTGTGTGGTGTATTAACCATGTAAGGACACACTGAGACAACACCAACCTGCCTGCTGCTGTGTGTGGTGTATTAACCCTGTAAGGACACACTGAGACAACCAGCCTGCTGCTGTGTGTGGTGTATTAACCCTGTAAGGACACACTGAGACAACACCAACCTGCCTGCTGCTGTGTGTGGTGTATTAACCCTGTAAGGACACACTGAGACAACACCAACCTGCCTGCTGCTGTGTGTGGTGTATTAACCCTGTAAGGACACACTGAGACAACACCAACCAGCCTGCTGCTGTGTGTGGTGTATTAACCCTGTAAGGACACACTGAGACAACCAGCCTGCTGCTGTGTGTGGTGTATTAACCCTGTAAGGACACACTGAAACAACACCAACCAGCCTGCTGCTGTGTGTGGTGTATTAACCCTGTAAGGACACACTGAGACAACACCAACCAGCCTGCTGCTGTGTGTGGTGTATTAACCCTGTAAGGACACACTGAGACAACCAGCCTGCTGCTGTGTGTGGTGTATTAACCCTGTAAGGACACACTGATACCAACCAGCCTGCTGCTGTGTGTGGTGTATTAACCCTGTAAGGACACACTGAGACAACCAGCCTGCTGCTGTGTGTGGTGTATTAACCCTGTAAGGACACACTGAGACAACCAGCCTGCTGCTGTGTGTGGTGTATTAACCCTGTAAGGACAGACAACACCAACCAGCCTGCTGCTGTGTGTGGTGTATTAACCCTGTAAGGACACACTGAGACAACACCAACCAGCCTGCTGCTGTGTGTGGTGTGTTAACCCTGTAAGGACACACTGAGACAACCAGCCTGCTGCTGTGTGTGGTGTATTAACCCTGTAAGGACACACTGAGACAACACCAACCTGCCTGCTGCTGTGTGTGGTGTATTAACCCTGTAAGGACACACTGAGACAACCAGCCTGCTGCTGTGTGTGGTGTATTAACCCTGTAAGGACACACTGAGACAACACCAACCAGCCTGCTGCTGTGTGTGGTGTATTTACCCTGTAAGGACACACTGAGACAACACCAACCAGCCTGCTGCTGTGTGTGGTGTATTAACCCTGTGAGGACACACTGAGACAACACCAACCAGCCTGCTGCTGTGTGTGGTGTATTAACCCTGTAAGGACACACTGAGACAACACCAACCAGCCTGCTGCTGTGTGTGGTGTATTAACCCTGTGAGGACACACTGAGACAACACCAACCAGCCTGCTGCTGTGTGTGGTGTATTTACCCTGTAAGGACACACTGAGACAACACCAACCAGCCTGCTGCTGTGTGTGGTGTATTAACCCTGTGAGGACACACTGAGACAACACCAACCAGCCTGCTGCTGTGTGTGGTGTATTAACCCTGTAAGGACACACTGAGACAACACCAACCAGCCTGCTGCTGTGTGTGCTGTATTAACCCTGTAAGGACACACTGAGACAACCAGCTTGCTGCTGTGTGTGGTGTATTAACCCTGTAAGGACACACTGAGACAACCTGCCTGCTGCTGTGTGTGGTGTATTAACCCTGTAAGGACACACTGAGACAACCAGCCTGCTGCTGTGTGTGGTGTATTAACTCTGTAAGGACACACTGAGACAACCAGCCTGCTGCTGTGTGTGGTGTATTAACCCTGTAAGGACACACTGAGACAACACCAACCAGCCTGCTGCTGTGTGTGGTGTATTAACCCTGTAAGGACACACTGAGACAACACCAACCAGCCTGCTGCTGTGTGTGGTGTATTAACCCTGTAAGGACACACTGAGACAACACCAACCAGCCTGCTGCTGTGTGTGGTGTATTAACCCTGTAAGGACACACTGAGACAACCAGCCTGCTGCTGTGTGTGGTGTATTAACCCTGTAAGGACACACTGAGACAACACCAACCAGCCTGCTGCTGTGTGTGATGTATTAACCCTGTAAGGACACACTGAGACAACCAGCCTGCTGCTGTGTGTGGTGTATTAACCCTGTAAGGACACACTGAGACAACCAGCCTGCTGCTGTGTGTGGTGTATTAACTCTGTAAGGACACACTGAGACAACACCAACCAGCCTGCTGCTGTGTGTGGTGTATTAACCCTGTAAGGACACACTGAGACAACCAGCCTGCTGCTGTGTGTGGTGTATTAACCCTGTAAGGACACACTGAGACAACCAGCCTGCTGCTGTGTGTGGTGTATTAACCCTGTAAGGACACACTGAGACAACACCAACCAGCCTGCTGCTGTGTGTGGTGTATTAACTCTGTAAGGACACACTGAGACAACACCAACCAGCCTGCTGCTGTGTGTGGTGTATTAACCCTGTAAGGACACACTGAGACAACACCAACCAGCCTGCTGCTGTGTGTGCTGTATTAACCCTGTAAGGACACACTGAGACAACACCAACCAGCCTGCTGCTGTGTGTGCTGTATTAACCCTGTAAGGACACACTGAGACAACCTGCCTGCTGCTGTGGGTGGTGTATTAACCCTGTAAGGACACAGTGAGACAACACCAACCAGCCTGCTGCTGTGTGTGGTGTATTAACCCTGTAAGGACACACTGAGACAACCAGCCTGCTGCTGTATGTGGTGTATTAACCCTGTAAGGACACACTGAGACAACACCAACCAGCCTGCTGCTGTGTGTGGTGTATTAACCCTGTAAGGACACACTGAGACAACACCAACCAGCCTGCTGCTGTGTGTGGTGTATTAACCCTGTAAGGACACACTGAGACAACCAGCTTGCTGCTGTGTGTGGTGTATTAACCCTGTAAGGACACACTGAGACAACCTGCCTGCTGCTGTGTGTGGTGTATTGACCCTGTAAGGACACACTGAGACAACCAGCCTGCTGCTGCGTGTGGTGTATTAACCCTGTAAGGACACACTGAGACAACACCAACCAGCCTGCTGCTGTGTGTGGTGTATTAACCCTGTAAGGACACACTGAGACAACACCAACCAGCCTGCTGCTGTGTGTGGTGTATTAACCCTGTAAGGACACACTGAGACAACACCAACCAGCCTGCTGCTGTGTGTGGTGTATTAACCCTGTAAGGACGCACTGAGACAACACCAACCAGCCTGCTGCTGTGTGTGGTGTATTAACCCTGTAAGGACACACTGAGACAACACCAACCAGCCTGCTGCTGCGTGTGGTGTATTAACCCTGTAAGGACACACTGAGACAACACCAACCTGCCTGCTGCTGTGTGTGGTGTATTAACCCTGTAAGGACACACTGAGACAACCAGCCTGCTGCTGTGTGTGGGGTATTAACCCTGTAAGGACACACTGAGACAACACCAACCAGCCTGCTGCTGTGTGTGGTGTATTAACCCTGTAAGGACAGACAACACCAACCAGCCTGCTGCTGTGTGTGCTGTATTAACCCTGTAAGGACACACTGAGACAACCAGCCTGCTGCTGTGTGTGCTGTATTAACCCTGTAAGGACACACTGAGACAACACCAACCAGCCTGCTGCTGTGTGTGGTGTATTAACCCTGTACGGACACACTGAGACAACCAGCCTGCTGCTGTGTGTGGTGTATTAAAACTGTAAGGACACACTGAGACAACACCAACCAGCCTGCTGCTGTGTGTGGTGTATTAACCCTGTAAGGACACACTGAGACAACCAGCCTGCTGCTGTGTGTGGTGTATTAACCCTGTAAGGACACACTGAGACAACCAGCCTGCTGCTGTGTGTGGTTTATTAACCCTGTAGGGACACACTGAGACAACACCAACCAGCCTGCTGCTGGGTGTGGAGTATTAACCCTGTAAGGACACACTGAGACAACCAGCCTGCTGCTGTGTGTGCTGTATTAACCCTGTAAGGACACACTGAGACAACCAGCCTGCTGCTGTATGTGGTGTATTAACCCTGTTAGGACACACTGAGACAACCAGCCTGCTGCTGTGTGTGGTGTATTAACCCTGTAAGGACACACTGAGACAACACCAACCAGCCTGCTGCTGTGTGTGGTGTATTAACCCTGTAAGGACACACTGAGACAACCAGCCTGCTGCTGTGTGTGGTGTATTAACCCTGTAAGGACACACTGAGACAACCAGCCTGCTGCTGTGTGTGGTGTAATAACCCTGTAAGGACACACTGAGACAACACCAACCTGCCTGCTGCTGTGTGTGGTGTATTAACCCTGTAAGGACACACTGAGACAACCAGCCTGCTGCTGTGTGTGGTGTATTAACCCTGTAAGGACACACTGAGACAACCAGCCTGCTGCTGTGTGTGGTGTATTAACCCTGTAAGGACACACTGAGACAACACCAACCAGCCTGCTGCTGTGTGTGGTGTATTAACCCTGTAAGGACACACTGAGACAACACCAACCAGCCTGCTGCTGTGTGTGGTGTATTAACCCTGTAAGGACACACTGAGACAACCAGCCTGCTGCTGTGTGTGGTGTATTAACCCTGTAAGGACACACTGAGACAACACCAACCAGCCTGCTGCTGTGTGTGGTGTGTTAACCCTGTAATGACACACTGAGACAACCAGCCTGCTGCTGTGTGTGGTGTATTAACCCTGTAAGGACACACTGAGACAACCAGCCTGCTGCTGTGTGTGGTGTATTAACCCTGTAAGGACACACTGAGACAACACCAACCAGCCTGCTGCTGTGTGTGGTGTATTAACCCTGTAAGGACACACTGAGACAACACCAACCAGCCTGCTGCTGTGTGTGGTGTATTAACCCTGTAAGGACACACTGAGACAACCAGCCTGCTGCTGTGTGTGGTGTATTAACCCTGTAAGGACACACTGAGACAACACCAACCAGCCTGCTGCTGTGTGTGGTGTATTAACCCTGTAAGGACACACTGAGACAACCAGCCTGCTGCTGTGTGTGGTGTATTAACCCTGTAAGGACACACTGAGACAACACCAACCAGCCTGCTGCTGTGTGTGGTGTATTAACCCTGTAAGGACACACTGAGACAACCAGCCTGCTGCTGTGTGTGGTGTATTAACTCTGTAAGGACACACTGAGACAACCAGCCTGCTGCTGTGTGTGGTGTATTAACTCTGTAAGGACACACTGAGACAACCAGCCTGCTGCTGTGTGTGGTTTATTAACCCTGTAAGGACACACTGAGACAACACCAACCAGCCTGCTGCTGTGTGTGGTGTATTAACCCTGTAAGGACACACTGAGACAACACCAACCAGCCTGCTGCTGTGTTTGTTGTATTAACCCTGTAAGGACACACTGAGACAACACCAACCAGCCTGCTGCTGTGTGTGGTGTATTAACCCTGTAAGGACACACTGAGACAACCAGCCTGCTGCTGTATGTGGTGTATTAACCCAGTAAGGACACACTGAGACAACCAGCCTGCTGCTGTGTGTGGTGTATTAACCCTGTAAGGACACACTGAGACAACACCAACCAGCCTGCTGCTGTGTGTGGTGTATTAACCCTGTAAGGACACACTGAGACAACCAGCCTGCTGCTGTGTGTGGTGTATTAACCCTGTAAGGACACACTGAGACAACACCAACCAGCCTGCTGCTGTGTGTGGTGTATTAACCCTGTAAGGACACACTGAGACAACACCAACCGGCCTGCTGCTGTGTGTGGTGTATTAACCCTGTGAGGACACACTTAGACAACCAGCCTGCTGCTGTGTGTGGTGTATTTACCCTGTAAGGACACACTGAGACAACCAGCCTGCTGCTGTGTGTGGTGTATTAACCCTGTAAGGACACACTGAGACAACACCAACCAGCCTGCTGCTGTGTGTGGTGTATTAACCCTGTAAGGACACACTGAGACAACACCAACCAGCCTGCTGCTGTGTGTGGTGTATTAACCCTGTAAGGACACACTGAGACAACCAGCCTGCTGCTGTGTGTGGTGTATTAACCCTGTAAGGACACACTGAGACAACCAGCCTGCTGCTGTGTGTGGTGTATTAACCCTGTGAGGACACACTTAGACAACCAGCCTGCTGCTGTGTGTGGTGTATTAACCCTGTAAGGACACACTGAGACAACCAGCCTGCTGCTGTGTGTGGTGTATTAACCCTGTAAGGACACACTGAGACAACCAGCCTGCTGCTGTGTGTGGTGTATTAACCCTGTGAGGACACACTTAGACAACCAGCCTGCTGCTGTGTGTGGTGTATTAACCCTGTAAGGACACACTGAGACAACCAGCCTGCTGCTGTGTGTGGTGTATTAACCCTGTAAGGACACACTGAAACAACACCAACCAGCCTGCTGCTGTGTGTGGTGTATTAACCCTGTAAGGACACACTGAGACAACACCAACCAGCCTGCTGCTGTGTGTGGTGTATTAACCCTGTAAGGACAAACTGAGACAACACCAACCAGCCTGCTGCTGTGTGTGGTGTATTAACCCTGTAAGGACACACTGAGACAACACCAACCAGCCTGCTGCTGTGTGTGGTGTATTAACCCTGTAAGGACACACTGAGACAACACCAACCAGCCTGCTGCTGTGTGTGGTGTATTAACCCTGTAAGGACACACTGAGACAACCAGCCTGCTGCTGTGTGTGGTGTATTAACCCTGTAAGGACACACTGAGACAACCAGCCTGCTGCTGTATGTGGTGTATTAACCCAGTAAGGACACACTGAGACAACCAGCCTGCTGCTGTGTGTGGTGTATTAACCCTGAAAGGACACACTGAGACAACCAGCCTGCTGCTGTGTGTGGTGTATTAACCCTGAAAGGACACACTGAGACAACCAGCCTGCTGCTGTGTGTGGTGTATTAACCCTGTAAGGACACACTGAGACAACACCAACCTGCCTGTTGCTGTGTGTGGTGTAATAACCCTGTAAGGACACACTGAGACAACCAGCCTGCTGCTGTGTGTGGTGTATTAACCCTGTAAGGACACACTGAGACAACCAGCCTGCTGCTGTGTGTGGTGTATTAACCCTGTAAGGACACACTGAGACAACACCAACCAGCCTGCTGCTGTGTGTGGTGTATTAACCCTGTAAGGACACACTGAGACAACCAGCCTGCTGCTGTGTGTGGTGTATTAACCCTGTAAGGACACACTGAGACAACACCAACCAGCCTGCTGCTGTGTGTGGTGTATTAACCCTGTAAGGACACACTGAGACAACACCAACCAGCCTGCTGCTGTGTGTGGTGTATTAACCCTGTGAGGACACACTGAGACAACACCAACCAGCCTGCTGCTGTGTGTGGTGTATTTACCCTGTAAGGACACACTGAGACAACCAGCCTGCTGTTGTGTGTGGTGTATTTACCCTGTAAGGACACACTGAGACAACCAGCCTGCTGCTGTGTGTGGTGTATTAACCCTGTAAGGACACACTGAGACAACACCAACCAGCCTGCTGCTGTGTGTGGTGTATTAACCCTGTAAGGACACACTGAGTCAACACCAACCAGCCTGCTGCTGTGTGTGCTGTATTAACCCTGTAAGGACACACTGAGACAACACCAACCAGCCTGCTGCTGTGTGTGGTGTATTAACCCTGTAAGGACACACTGAGACAACCTGCCTGCTGCTGTGTGTGGTGTATTAACCCTGTAAGGACACACTGAGACAACCAGCCTGCTGCTGTGTGTGGTGTATTAACCCTGTAAGGACACACTGAGACAACCAGCCTGCTGTTGTGTGTGGTGTATTTACCCTGTAAGGACACACTGAGACAACCAGCCTGCTGCTGTGTGTGGTGTATTAACCCTGTAAGGACACACTGAGACAACACCAACCAGCCTGCTGCTGTGTGTGGTGTATTAACCCTGTAAGGACACACTGAGACAACCAGCCTGCTCCTGTGTGTGGTGTATTAACCCTGTAAGGACACACTGAGACAACACCAACCAGCCTGCTGCTGTGTGTGGTGTATTAACCCTGTAAGGACACACTGAAACAACACCAACCAGCCTGCTGCTGTGTGCGGTGTATTAACCCTGTAAGGACACACTGAGACAACCAGCCTGCTGCTGTGTGTGGTGTATTAACCCTGTAAGGACACACTGAGACAACACCAACCAGCCTGCTGCTGTGTGTGGTGTATTAACCCTGTAAGGACACACTGAGACAACACCAACCAGCCTGCTGCTGTGTGTGGTGTATTAACCCTGTAAGGACACACTGAGACAACACCAACCAGCCTGCTGCTGTGTGCGGTGTATTAACCCTTTAAGGACACACTGAGACAACCAGCCTGCTGCTGTGTGTGGTGTATTAACCCTGTAAGGACACACTGAGACAACACCAACCAGCCTGCTGCTGTGTGTGGTGTATTAACCCTGTAAGGACACACTGAGACAACGCCAACCAGCCTGCTGCTGTGTGTGGTGTATTAACCCTGTAAGGACACACTGAGACAACACCAACCAGCCTGCTGCTGTGTGTGGTGTATTAACCCTGTAAGGACACACTGAGACAACCAGCCTGCTGCTGTGTGTGGGGTATTAACCCTGTAAGGACACACTGAGACAACCAGCCTGCTGCTGTGTGTGGTGTATTAACCCTGTAAGGACACACTGAGACAACACCAACCAGCCTGCTGCTGTGTGTGGTGTAGTAACCCTGTAAGGACACACTGAGACAACCAGCCTGCTGCTGTGTGTGGTGTATTAACCCTGTAAGGACACACTGAGACAACACCAACCAGCCTGCTGCTGTGTGTGGTGTATTAACCCTTTAAGGACACACTGAGACAACCAGCCTGCTGCTGTGTGTGATGTATTAACCCTGTAAGGACACACTGAGACAACCAGCCTGCTGCTGTGTGTGGTGTATTAACCCTGTAAGGACACACTGAGACAACCAGCCTGCTGCTGTGTGTGGTGTATTAACCCTGTAAGGACACACTGAGACAACACCAACCAGCCTGCTGCTGTGTGTGGTGTATTAACCCTGTAAGGACACACTGAGACAACACCAACCAGCCTGCTGCTGTGTGTGGTGTATTAACCCTTTAAGGACACACTGAGACAACCAGCCTGCTGCTGTGTGTGATGTATTAACCCTGTAAGGACACACTGAGACAACCAGCCTGCTGCTGTGTGTGGTGTATTAACCCTGTAAGGACACACTGAGACAACACCAACCAGCCTGCTGCTGTGTGTGGTGTATTAACCCTGTAAGGACACACTGAGACAACACCAACCAGCCTGCTGCTGTGTGCGGTGTATTAACCCTGTAAGGACACACTGAGACAACCAGCCTGCTGCTGTGTGTGGTGTATTAACCCTGTAAGGACACACTGAGACAACCTGCCTGCTGCTGTGTGTGGTGTATTAACCCTGTAAGGACACACTGAGACAACCAGCCTGCTGCTGTGTGTGGTGTATTAACCCTGTAAGGACACACTGAGACAACCAGCCTGCTGCTGTGTGTGGTGTATTAACCCTGTAAGGACACACTGAGACAACCAGCCTGCTGCTGTGTGTGATGTATTAACCCTGTAAGGACACACTGAGACAACACCAACCAGCCTGCTGCTGTGTGTGGTGTATTAACCCTGTAAGGACACACTGAGACAACCAGCCTGCTGCTGTGTGTGGTGTATTAACTCTGTAAGGACACACTGAGACAACCAGCCTGCTGCTGTGTGTGGTGTATTAACCCTGTAAGGACACACTGAGACAACCAGCCTGCTGCTGTGTGTGGTGTATTAACCCTGTAAGGACACACTGAGACAACCAGCAAGCTGCTGTGTGTGTTGTATTAACCCTGTAAGGACACACTGAGACAACCAGCCTGCTGCTGTGTGTGGTGTATTAACCCTGTAAGGACACACTGAGACAACCAGCCTGCTGCTGTGTGTGGTGTATTAACCCTGTAAGGACACACGGAGACAACCAGCCTGCTGCTGTGTGTGATGTATTGACCCTGTAAGGACACACTGAGACAACACCAACCAGCCTGCTGCTGTGTGTGGTGTATTAACCCTGTAAGGACACACTGAGACAACCAGCCTGCTGCTGTGTGTGATGTATTAACCCTGTAAGGACACACTGAGACAACCTGCCTGCTGCTGTGTGTGGTGTATTAACCCTGTAAGGACACACTGAGACAACCAGCCTGCTGCTGTGTGTGGTGTATTAACCCTGTAAGGACACACTGAGACAACCAGCCTGCTGCTGTGTGTGGTGTATTAACCCTGTAAGGACACACTGAGACAACCAGCCTGCTGCTGTGTGTGGTGTATTAACACTGTAAGGACACACTGAGACAACCAGCCTGCTGCTGTGTGTGGTGTATTAACCCTGTAAGGACACACTGAGACAACCAGCCTGCTGCTGTGTGTGGTGTATTAACGCTGTAAGGACACACTGAGACAACCTGCCTGCTGCTGTGTGTGGTGTATTAACCCTGTAAGGACACACTGAGACAACCAGCCTGCTGCTGTGTGTGGTGTATTTACCCTGTAAGGACACACTGAGACAACACCAACCAGCCTGCTGCTGTGTGCGGTGTATTAACCCTGTAAGGACACACTGAGACAACACCAACCAGCCTGCTGCTGTGTGTGGTGTATTAACCCTGTAAGGACACACTGAGACAACACCAACCAGCCTGCTGCTGTGTGTGGTGTATTAACCCTGTAAGGACACACTGAGACAACACCAACCAGCCTGCTGCTGTGTGCGGTGTATTAACCCTGTAAGGACACACTGAGACAACACCAACCAGCCTGCTGCTGTGTGTGGTGTATTAACCCTGTAAGGACACACTGAGACAACACCAACCAGCCTGCTGCTGTGTGTGGTGTATTAACCCTGTAAGGACACACTGAGACAACCAGCCTGCTGCTGTGTGTGGTGTATTAGCCCTGTAAGGACACACTGAGACAACCAGCCTGCTGCTGTGTGTGGTGTATTAACCCTGTAAGGACACACTGAGACAACCAGCCTGCTGCTGTGTGCGGTGTATTAACCCTGTAAGGACACACTGAGACAACCAGCCTGCTGCTGTGTGAGGTGTATTAACCCTGTAAGGACACACTGAGACAACCAGCCTGCTGCTGTGTGCGGTGTATTAACCCTGTAAGGACACACTGAGACAACACCAACCAGCCTGCTGCTGTGTGCGGTGTATTAACCCTGTAAGGACACACTGAGACAACACCAACCAGCCTGCTGCTGTGTGTGGTGTATTAACCCTGTAAGGACACACTGAGACAACACCAACCAGCCTGCTGCTGTGTGTGGTGTATTAACCCTGTAAGGACACACTGAGACAACACCAACCAGCCTGCTGCTGTGTGCGGTGTATTAACCCTGTAAGGACACACTGAGACAACACCAACCAGCCTGCTGCTGTGTGTGGTGTATTAACCCTGTAAGGACACACTGAGACAACACCAACCAGCCTGCTGCTGTGTGTGGTGTATTAACCCTGTAAGGACACACTGAGACAACCAGCCTGCTGCTGTGTGCGGTGTATTAACCCTGTAAGGACACACTGAGACAACACCAACCAGCCTGCTGCTGTGTGCGGTGTATTAACCCTGTAAGGACACACTGAGACAACCAGCCTGCTGCTGTGTGTGGTGTATTAACCCTATAAGGACACACTGAGACAACCAGCCTGCTGCTGTGTGTGGTGTATTAACCCTGTAAGGACACAGTGAGACAACACCAACCAGCCTGCTGCTGTGTGTGGTGTATTAACCCTGTAAGGACACACTGAGACAACACCAACCAGCCTGCTGCTGTGTGTGGTGTAGTAACCCTGTAAGGACACACTGAGACAACCAGCCTGCTGCTGTGTGTGATGTATTAACCCTGTAAGGACACACTGAGACAACCAGCCTGCTGCTGTGTGTGGTGTATTAACCCTGTAAGGACACACTGAGACAACCAGCCTGCTGCTGTGTGTGGTGTATTAACCCTGTAAGGACACACTGACACAACCAGCCTGCTGCTGTGTGTGGTGTATTAACCCTGTAAGGACACACTGAGACAACACCAACCAGCCTGCTGCTGTGTGTGGTGTATTAACCCTGTAAGGACACACTGAGACAACCAGCCTGCTGCTGTGTGTGGTGTATTAACCCTGTAAGGACACACTGAGACAACACCAACCAGCCTGCTGCTGTGTGTGGTGTATTAACCCTGTAAGGACACACTGAGACAATACCAACCAGCCTGCTGCTGTGTGTGGTGTATTAACCCTGTAAGGACACACTGAGACAACCAGCCTGCTGCTGTGTGTGGTGTATTAACCCTGTAAGGACACACTGAGACAACCAGCCTGCTGCTGTGTGTGGTGTATTAACCCTGTAAGGACACACTGAGACAACCAGCCTGCTGCTGTGTGTGGTGTATTAACCCTGTAAGGACACACTGAGACAACACCAACCAGCCTGCTGCTGTGTGTGGTGTATTAACCCTGTAAGGACACACTGAGACAACACCAACCAGCCTGCTGCTGTGTGTGCTGTATTAACCCTGTAAGGACACACTGAGACAACCAGCCTGCTGCTGTGTGTGGTGTATTAACCCTGTAAGGACACACTGAGACAACCAGCCTGCTGCTGTGTGTGGTGTATTAACCCTGTAAGGACACACTGAGACAACTGTATGCTGCTGTATGGGTGTTAGTAATCGTGTAAGGACGGAATGTTGCTTATTAGAGAAGGTATTTGTCGTCATGATGCAGCCTTTGCAAGTAACTCACCAGTGCATCCCGCATCAGGCCAGCCGTAAGCAAGTGTCTCAATGCAATAGGATCGTCATAATGCTTGAATACAACCTTCGCGAGGTACTCACCAGAGCTGCATTCATGCATCATGATGACCAAGGGCATTATGCATCAAGGTATTATGCCACCCGTAAAGGGTTAAGGACAGCTATCTGTATGAATGCAACCCTAGTGAGAATCACACCGATGATCCGTGAATGCATCATGCCGACCCTACTAGTTTGATACATCAGCAGTCTTTGTAAAAACTTTGTTCATCCCATGGGACATTCAGTCCAGCAATTTTTCAATGGACCGGCATTTTTGGAGGACCCGTACAATACAATACAATAATCATTTATGGCCAAATCAGGATAGATATATAGTTTTAAACAGTATATTGACACACATATTTCAGTTTTAGAAGCCCAACTGAATTCTTCTAGTTCAGAAAAACTCAACATGGGACTGGACATTTGGTCCTGCTACACTTGTAAATCTGCTAGACTGGTGGCATTGTAGTTTGAATCAATCATTTTTGCATCCTTGCCACTGTTCTGCATGTTTCCGCAAAGACTGCATGAGAAATTGGTGTTACGGCAGTGTGCTGGATGGTGTTTTACATGCCAGACTAAAGACACTCAAAACCGTGCTCATCTAAGAAATCAGGTTTTGACTAAACCTATTACCTAATTTTGATGAAAAACATGATAAAAATGGACAAATATTGGCATATTCGGTATCAAATTAAAGCTAACACTTCCAGTAATAGGATAAAAATGATTCACGTTTTACCCACTGCGAGAGATCAATAAATTCTTAAAGGTGCACTCAACCCAGGACCTAACCGTGCCGAGTTTTGTACGCAAATGACGTCGTGGGGTTTAGTGCGCCTTTAACTAATAAAATGTGTATTTTGGTCCTATGCATTTTAGCCTGCAAGTAAGAAACACACCTTGTCATATTTGTCAGTCGTTGGTGATGAGAAAGCACTGAGTGGCCCTGACTGGTGGCATACATACACAGGGGGGCACACAGGGCGCCATGCGGGCACCTCCTGCAGGTGTATACCACAGGTGTATACTACAGGTGTACAGCACAGGTGTATACCACAGGTGTACAGCCTCCTACCTCAGGTATGCCGACTATGGCAGCTATGTAGCCACACGCATCACACATCACACCCGGCAGGGGGCAGTACGGGCAGGGTGGCCGTACACGGGGAGGGGGAGGTACTGCCGGCACTATCACTACTCTTGTTCCCAAATCCTTCCAAAGGGAGGCTCTGGTAATTGCAAAAAGACCTTGAACTTGTGATTTTGCTGGGTTTAGGAACCATAATGTATTATGTAGGGCGTTCAGGTAATTTGCAGGATAGATAGACAGGATCTTAACTAAGAGAATTCTGAAAGAATTATAAGTCTACCACCACGGGAACTTAGTTAAATTGGGTTTTCTTTGCAAAAAGTAAGGTGTTTTGGGTGGACAAGAGAGCCCTGTCTAACCATGCAGTGGATTGGTCCTGAAATAGCACTCCCCTGTTACGGTGTAAGTGGTAGGGATCCAGGTGCAGTGGAGGGTGACTTATATAGGGAATGTACTACTCCTAAGAAAAGGTAGATCCACACAAGTGTAAATCTGGTGGCAAATTCTTTTCCAATTACTTTGTTCTTCAAACAGGAGCTAGTTAACATATATATATGGCATTTAGATGTATGATCCCACATTTTTATGCTCCTCTATTTTAAAGGTGATTCCATGTATTTTAGGAAATATTTTGCTGTAGATAAGAATCTGGTAGTACATTCAACATGTGGGATATATGTAAATGTAGGCCTATATATTAGCATCACAATCCAATCAATTCTGAATTGACTACACAAATAGCCTCTGCCAGAAATCTATTCTAGAACAGGCCAGCTGCTGGGCAGCTTTCAGTTACTAGTGCCTGCACAGGGAGCACACTCTCCCCAGTTTCTACTTACTCATTCATATGAAACCACTAGTGGAAATGTACAAATCTTTGCATAAACCATACATTGTGTAGAATGAAACCATAGCTTTCCAATGGTATGACCATATCTGTAGGTATTGGAGTCAATTAGCCATGAATGGGACATGAGTGTAAGTAGAGGGGAGAACAGCTGGTTGTCTGGGCCGTGGCACGCCGCTCTGAACACCCTATATTATGGTAGCTTTACCATCATACTTTCTATAGTTCTATTTCTGGTTCCTGTTTGCTGGTTCCAAGCTACCAGGGTGTTAAGCAGTTCCCAGAGCCTTCCTTCGGAAGGGCTTGGGAATGAGGGTAGCACCAACGTCCCACCATTTTAGCACAATATTATATTCTTGAAGCATAGGATTTTTGGCCACATCTTATGCTTCAACCACAGACAGGGACTCCCCTGTATCCCCGGGGGATACTTTGTAAGAAACCATCATGCTTGATCAACCTTTAACAACGTAGGTATTGGTGAGGACCCGTCATACGTTCCATTCATCTATGACTCTTATATAAGATTTGAAAATGAAATAATTACATGGTATCGCTAGCCTCAGACGGCTGCTGGTTAAACACTAATAGAGACCGGTACCCTACAGTTTTGATATCTTTAGTTGGTTGTTTAGGGCTTTAGTATACCCGGTATCAGTACATGGGACAGCTGTGCATACATGTTTTTCTGTCAAACATCTTGATGGAGTTTGACAAAGTAGGTTACCGCACCGTCGCGTTTAAGCGCCAGGTATTGAATAAGCGCCGGTCTTGTATAAGCACTTGGGGTATAAGGGTCTTGAAATTACTCTTAAGCACTAAAACTGGATCTTGAATAAGCACCTGTCTTGTATAAGCCCCGCGGGTAAACACCCCTCCAAAGTTATAAGCTCCAGAGCGCTTAAACACAACGGTATGGTACACTAGCTCACAAACTGCCTGTTTTATCTGCGTGTCACAGCGTTGTGGTATCAAACAGCTTAGTCACCTTAGCAACCCCGATAACCGCAGGCACTGGGGGAGGCTGAGGGTCTCCTGGTACAAGGTAGCCCTACACAGAGAAAGGAAACAGCCTCAAAAGGGAGTCCAGCTTGCCTCCAGAATGAATCCTCTCTCTGGGGGAACCCAGGTCTCATAAGGGAGCATAGGTGACTCTCTGGCTGACCTAAGGGAGTCACCTGGGGGAGTCATATGACCCAGAGAACTATATGACTCCCCAGGTGACTCACTTAGGTCAGCCAGAGAGTCATCTAGGCTCCCTTAGGTGGCCTGGGCTCCACTAAACAGGGGAGTCATTCTTGAGGCAACTTGGACTCCCTTTCGACTCTGTTTGTTTTCTCTGTGTACGCCCCCCCCCCTGCTGTATCAGGCTGTGTCAATGCGTGTGTGGCCACACAGTCACTTCTAACCATGAATCATGCTGTACATGATGAACATACTACCAAGAAACCAACAGCATTGCCATCAGTACACCTGGGAGTACTCTCGTTCCCAAATCCTTTCGAAGAAAGGCTCTGGTAACTGCCAAATGTTGGGATTTTGCTGGGTCTGGGCAACCCCTGCTGGTAGCTTGGAACCAGCGAACAGGAACAGGAAATGGAACCAGAAAGGCTGATGGTAAATCTACATAAAACTACCATCATACATTCTGGTTCCATTTCCTGTTCCTGTTTGCTGGTTCCAGCCTACCAGCAGGGGTTGCCCAGACCCAGCAAAATCCAAAGTTCAAGGTCATTTGGCTGTCCCCAGAGCCTTCCTTCGGAAAGATTTGGGAACGAGAGTAACCTGGGAGTAACCAGTGTGTACCCCCCCCCCCAGTAGTACATGGACCTCATCAATCAGCACCCGGCTATACATCGTGTCCACCTGGATGTGGCTAGTATCTGGTATGTGGTGTAGTTGCTCTTTTCTGTTTGTGGTCTTGTTTTTTGCAGTTTGTTGTTGGCTGTGTGGTTTTAATTCATCTATTTTATTGTTATTAAGTGTTTTATTTTGTATAGTTTGTTGTTGTGTGTGTGGAAACAAGTCGATGCCGTATTGACCCCCCGTGGAGCAGGGCAGACCCGTATTTGTTTAGACATTTCAATCAATGTTATTTTTAGCACTTGCACGTGCCCTGGGTGCTCATCAGGCGCAGATTTGGTGCCACGTGCTGCCATGTTACCGTGTTACCATCTACTGCCAAGTATCCGGCGATGTAACCAGGTGCAGCCAGGTATCCCGCCACGTTACCGTGTAGCCACGTGCAGCCAGGTATCCTGCCATCTTACTGTGTAACCACGTGCAGCCAGGTATCCTGCCATGTTACCGTGTTACCACGTGCAGCCAGGTATCCTGCCATGTTACCATGTGCGGCCAGGTATCCTGCCATGTTACCGTGTTACCACGTGCAGCCAGGTGTCCTGCCATGTTACCATGTTACCACGTGCTGCCAAGTACCCCGCCATGTTACCGTGTTACCACGTGCAGCCAGGTATCCTGCCATGTTACCGTGTTACCACGTGCTGCCAAGTATCCCGCCATGTTACCGTGTTACCACGTGCAGCCAGGTATCCTGCCATGTTACCGTGTTACCACGTGCTGCCAGGTATCCTGCCATGTTACCACGTGCGACCAGGTATCCTGCCATGTTACCACGTGCAGCCAGGTGTCCTGCCATGTTACCATGTTACCACGTGCTGCCAGGTATCCTGCCATGTTACCATGTTACCACGTGCTGCCAGGTATCCCGCCATGTTACCGTGTTACCACGTGCAGCCAGGTATCCTGCCATGTTACCGTGTTACCACGTGCTGCCAGGTATCCTGCCATGTTACCATGTTACCAAGTGCTGCCAGGTATCCTGCCATGTTACCGTGTTACCACCTGCTGCCATGTTACCACGTGCTGCCATGTTACCACGTGCTGCGATGTTACCATGTGCTGCCATGTTACCATGTGCTGCCATGTTACCACGTGCTGCCATGTTACCATGTGCTGCCATGTTACCATGTGCTGCCATGTTACCATGTGCTGCCATGTTACCATGTGCTGCCATGTTACCATGTGCTGCCATGTTACCATGTGCTGCCATGTTACCGTGTGTGACTAGTGTACTGTAGTTGACATTGTTACAGCTGTGTGGGACTAGTGTACATTAGATATTATGATCCCGGGGGAGGAGGGCAGTGTAGGGGCCTGGTGGCTACCTGCCCGGGGGGGTGTAGGGGCCTGGTGGCTACCTGCCCTGGGGGGCAGTGTAGGGGCCCTGGTGGCTACCTGCCCTGGGGGGCAGTGTAGGGGCCCTGGTGGCTACCTGCCCGGGGGGGGGGGCAGTGTAGGGGCCCTGGTGGCTACCTGCCCGGGGGGGGGGCAGTGTAGGGGCCTGGTGGCTACCTGCCCGGGGGGGGGGGGGGGGCAGTGTAGGGGCCTGGTGGCTACCTGCCCGGGGGGCAGTGTAGGGGCACTGGTGGCTACCTGCCCTGGGGGGCAGTGTAGGGGCCCTGGTGGCTACCTGCCCTGGGGGGGGCAGTGTAGGGGCCCTGGTGGCTACCTGCCCGGGGGGGGCAGTGTAGGGGCCCTGGTGGCTACCTGCCCTGGGGGGGGGCAGTGTAGGGGCACTGGTGGCTACCTGCCCGGGGGGCAGTGTAGGGGCCCTGGTGGCTACCTGCCCTGGGGGGGGGGGGGCAGTGTAGGGGCCCTGGTGGCTACCTGCCCGGGGGGGGCAGTGTAGGGGCCTGGTGGCTACCTGCCCGGGGGGGGGGGGCAGTGTAGGGGCCTGGTGGCTACCTGCCCCAGGGGGGTGTAGGGGCCCTGGTGGCTGCCTGCCCTGGTGGCTACCTGCCCTGGGGGGTGTAGGGGCCTGGTGGCTACCTGCTGTGGGGGGGGGGGCAGTGTAGGGGCCCTGGTGGCTACCTGCCCCAGGGGGTGTAGGGGCCCTGGTGGCTGCCTGCCCTGGTGGCTACCTGCCCCGGGGGGGTGTAGGGGCCTGGTGGCTACCAGCCCTGGGGGGGCAGTGTAGGGGCCCTGGTGGCTACCTGCCCGGGGGGGGTGTAGGGGCCTGGTGGCTACCTGCCCGGGGGGGGGGGGGTGTAGGGGCCTGGTGGCTACCAGCCCTGGGGGGGCAGTGTAGGGGCCCTGGTGGCTACCAGCCCTGGGGGGGCAGTGTAGGGGCGCTGGTGGCTACCTGCCCCGGGGGGGGGGTGTAGGGGCCTGGTGGCTACCAGCCCTGGGGGGGCAGTGTAGGGCCCTGGTGGCTACCAGCCCTGGGGGGGCAGTGTAGGGGCCCTGGTGGCTACCTGCCCGGGGGGGGGCAGTGTAGGGGCCCTGGTGGCTACCTGCCCGGGGGGGGGCAGTGTAGGGGCCTGGTGGCTACCTGCCCGGGGGGGGGGGGGGGGGTGTAGGGGCCTGGTGGCTACCAGCCCTGGGGGGGCAGTGTAGGGGCCCTGGTGGCTACCTGCCCGGGGGGGGCAGTGTAGGGGCCCTGGTGGCTACCTGCCCGGGGGGGGGCAGTGTAGGGGCCCTGGTGGCTACCTGCCCCGGGGGGGGGTGTAGGGGCCCTGGTGGCTACCTGCCCCGGGGGGGGGTGTAGGGGCCCTGGTGGCTACCTGCCCTGGGGGGGGGGCAGTGTAGGGGCCCTGGTAGGGGCCCAGGGGCCCTGGTGGCTACTTGCCCTGGGGGCAGTGTAGGGGCCTGATGGCAGTGTAGGGGCAGTGTAGGGGCCCTGGTAGGGGCCCAGGGGCCCTGGTGGCTACTTGCCCTGGGGGCAGTGTAGGGGCCTGATGGCTACCTGCCCAGGGGGGCAGTGTAGGGCCCGTGGGGTTAGTTAGTCAGTGCTGTGGCCCTGACGGTTGCAGCCTGTAGGATCCCCCCTGAACTATAGATAGTTATGACCTACTAATAATGTGTGAAGGTAACTTACAGGTTGTCACTGCACACTGTGGTATTTCCTGTGGTGAGATGTCCATGCTAACTGCAGGGTAGGAGGGCAGTGTGGTCCCCTGTAAGCTGCATGTAATACTACCCTACCACCCCATAGTAAGGCCACACACCATGCCGCACACGTGTCTGCTCACCAGCCGCTCACCATGTCACTGGGGGCCATTCTCTGGGGGCCTGAGGGGGAGCTATAGGCCAGCAGAGGAAGGTACATTTTAGGCTCACTGTATCACTGACACTATTAATCTTAAACCAAACACCAATAACTTTGTATCTATGTTGACAAAGGTGTCCTCACCGGCATGGCTGTCCCAGGGGGCACTTGGTATATTTTGTATACACAGGTGTGCGGCTGGGAAGGGCCCTTTTTGAGCAAAATCCTCCTCACCAAGGGTCTGCTTTTCACCGAAATCCCCCTCACCAAGGGTCAATTTTCACCAAAATTCCCTCACCAAGGGTCACTTTTCGAAGATTTCAACAAAATCCCCCCAAAAAGGGTCACATTTTGCAGTTTTTGCCAAAATTCTTCGCATCAAGGGTTGACTTTTTGACCAAAATTCTTACACCAAGGGCAACTCCTCAAGAAAAATTGCTACAACCTAGCCACTTTTGACCAAAATCCCCCTCAGCATGGGTCACTATTGACCAAAATCCCCCTCACCAAGGGTAAGGGTTCTCAAAGGGCCAGCCGCACACCCCTGTCAAAAAGAATTTGAGTGCCCCCCCCCCGGGATGGCTGTATCTGTGGCCACCCTGTGCTGTATGTGGCAGTGCACCCCCTGTTAGAGTGGAGTGCCCTATGTACACACAGCCCTCCCCAATCTACCCTGCCCCCAAAGTGCTCAGGTCACATCGCCAGTTGACCTGTTGACCTTACAGCTGAGGCCCGTACAAGGTCACTAATAGACATTTCCCCGGCCGCCCCACGCTGAGTGCAGGCCGTGTGGTGCCCGGCCACCCCACCAGGGGGCAGGCCGACCGGTCCCCAAGCTGCACCCAGCCTGCACACACACAGGGTGCTGATGGAGGTTGGCACTCCCTCGCAGGCTGTAGGTGGGGCGGGGGCGGGTGCCTGTTAGGTGAGAGGCTAGGGTCGGCAGGGTAGATATGGGTGTGTAGATAATGTGTACAGCAGTGACGTTATGCAGCTAGGCTGGACGATGACATAACATCAGGCAAAAAAGCAGTTCAAGTCTCGTTTCCGCTGCAGCGTTTTACGTGGTCTCGGGTTCCTAACAACCTCTCACGAGATCTCCTCTGTGAGATTTGCTGACTTGGCAATAGCCCCTCGCCCTGATTACGCCCCTTATGAGCCGCTCGCCGTGCCCTGGTTCCGCCCTGGTTCTGCCCAGGCTCCCCAGGTGCCCATCCTGTGCGGCCCAGCTGGGGCCTCAGCTGCTGCCTTACTCTACAACAGGCTCATAACCCAGCTATACTACATCCCTTTATACAACAGGCCTTAGTCATAACCCTTACACCCAGCTATACAACAGGCCTGACTCATAACCCTTACACCCAGCTATACAACAAGCCTGCCTCATAATGTAACCCTTACACCCAGCTATACAACAAGCCTGCCTCATAATGTAACCCTTACACCCAGCTATACAACAAACCTGACTCATAGTGTGACCCTTACACCCAGCTATACAACAAGCCTGACTCATAATGTAACCCTTACACCCAGCTATACAACAAGCCTGCCTCATAACCCTTACACCCAGCTATACAACAAGCCTGACTTATAACCCTTACACCCAGCTATACTACAAGCCAGACTCATAACCCGTACATCCCTATATACAACAGGCCTGACTCATAACCCTTACACCCAGCTATACAACAAGCCTGACTCATAACCCTTACACCCAGCTATACAACAAGCCTGACTCATAATGTAACCCTTACACCCAGCTATACAACAAGCCTGACTCATAATGTAACCCTTACACCCAGCTATACAACAAGTCTGACTCATAACCCTTACACCCAGCTATACAACAGGCCTGACTCATAACCCTTACACCCAGCTATACAACAGGCCTGACTCATAATGTAACCTTTACACCTATGTATACAGCACCCCAGCAGAATGTAACCCTTCCCCTTACCTTAAAGCACCCTTGTCCTTAGCAGATTCTACAACATGTGTCATATGTGATGAATGTCCTGCTATTTTAACCTAACTTAACTTAAGGTAAATTAGTGGCTGGCCAATTAAATGTGCCGCTACGGTATGCCAACATATACCCACATATATACAGTGTATCTTGCTACCGGCATAAAACCATTTAGGATACAGACTCGCATCCAGCCCAACAATAGGGGTCAAATAGGCAATAACAACACATATGTAGTGTAGGTATGGCATGGCATTAGTTATACTGTGATGTAGGTATGGGTCATTCAGTGCCGTGCTGTAGGCATAGGGTGTATATTCAGTAGTTCTGTTTCAGATAGAGAGAGTTATATAATGCATTGTACTCCACGCCTGGCCTCTTGTGGCATATTTATTGAACCCCTCAAATGAGGGGCCATAGCACTTAATACCGAATAACAACCATTCACAACAAATGCAAAAAATCATGGATGGAAAGGGAGATCTAGAAAAGAGGTAGGCTTAGTCATGGGAGTGTAAGTCAGGCATGGTAGTTTCAGGTTACTGGGGAGGTGTCATATTGCTATGGTTGGTTTCAGGCTGCTATGAATGGAAGCAGGTTGCTAGGGCTGATGACAGGTTGCTATGGGTGATGTCAAATTGCTATGGGTGGTGTAAGGTTGCTATGGGTGGGGTCAGGCTACTCTTTACGTGCATTGGACACACTTGCTCATCCACCAGGGCCATCTTAAAGTAAGAGTGTAGGTCTGATTTCATAACCTGAAACCATTCTCACATTTCTCAGAGAGCATTACATTAGTGAGACTGATGATGTGGCAGCCGAGTACCCTAGTTTGAGGTACAGCGTATACTGTCTGTCTGTCTGTCATTAGCACCCTAGTGTCCAGTACAGCGTATACTGTGTGTCTGTCATTAGCACCCTAGTGTCCAGTACAGCGTATACTGTGTGACTGTGTGTCATTAGCACCCTAGTGTCCAGTACAGCGTATACTGTGTGACTGTCTGTCACTAGTACCCTAGTGTCCAGTACAGCTTATACTGTGTGTCTGTCTGTCTGTCACTAGCACCCTAGTGTCCAGTACAGCGTATACTGTGTGACTGTCTGTCTGTCGTTAGTACCCTAGTGTCCAGTACAGCATATACTGTGTGTGTATCTGTCACTAGTACCCTAGTGTCCAGTACAGCGTATACTGTCTGACTGTCTGTCACTAGTACCCCAGTGTCCAGTACAGCGTATACTGTGTGTCTGTCATTAGTACCCCAGTGTCTGGTACAGCGTATACTGTGTGTCTGTCTGTCTGTCACTAGTACCCTAGTGTCCAGTACAGCGTATACTGTGTGACTGTCTGTCTGTCATTAGTACCCTAGTGTCCAGTACAGCGTATTCTGTGTGTCTGTCTGTCATTAGTACCCTAGTGTCCAGTACAGCGTATTCTGTGTGTCTGTCTGTCATTAGTACCCTAGTGTCCAGTACAGCGTATTCTGTGTGTCTGTCTGTCATTAGTACCCTAGTGTCCAGTACAGCGTATTCTGTGTGACTGTCTGTCACTAGTACCCTAGTGTCCAGTACAGCGTATACTGTGTGACTGTGTGTCTGTCATTTGTACCCTAGTGTCCAGTACAGGGTATACTGTGTGTCTGTCTGTCATAGTACCCTAGTGTCCAGTACAGGGTATACTGTGTGACTGTCTGTCACTAGTACCCTAGTGTCCAGTACAGCTTATACTGTCTGTCTATCTGTTTGTGATTAGTCTGTATTTTTCTCTAAGGTCTACGTAGTGAGTGAGGAGTCAGGGGCTGTGCTGTGAGGATTGGTGAGTGTGTAACATGTCACTGCCTCATCGGTCACCCCCCCCCCCCCCCCCCACACACACATACACATCTTCCTCTACTATTGAGTATTTCAGGACGTGCGGCGGGTGACGATGATCGCTATGTCAATCGGTGGCTGTGGGGTGTGTGAGGGGCGGGGGGCGGATGAGGAGGGTATCTGGGGAGGGGGGCGGAGAGGGGTGTGTGTGTGGGTGGGGGGGAGATGAGGGGGGTATCTGGGGAGGGGATGTGAGAGGGGTGTGTGGGGGGGTATATGAGGGGGTAATGGGGCAGCTAATGTTGGAGTGGTGTGTGTGATAGGATATACCTCCTCACTACACGACCAGCTCACATGCAGGGTGCCAGCTGCACATGAGCAGCAGCCCCTCCAAACCAAAATCATGAATGACACAAGTTGGTATCTTGTGTATTTACCGGGAAAGGCACAAGCTCTATGTACACAAGATAGACACAGAAGATTCTTGAGAAAAGTGAATGTTCCTAGTGACATGTTCAATCGTGATGTGTATTTTCCGAGTTTTACTCATGCAGAGTTTCGCTCGATCAAGAAATTGTCCAGAAAACATTCCAGAAATGTTCTGAATTTCCTTGTTTAACTTGTTCAAAGAAGAAGAAATCCCAGGGAACATGACACAACAGAATGTCAAAAAAATGTTCAATAAACTTTCTGAAATTCTCGCAGGGATCAGGAGTCAAGACTGAAGAATGATACTGAGATTTTGTTTGCAGGGGTTCCTCCTACTACTGGTGGCGAGGTGCTTCCTGTCACATACCGCAAGGAGCACAAAGATGGCCAGTTAAGTGCATGATGGCTCATTACCCCGCTCATTACGTGCCAGTGTTGAATAAATGCCATGGATAGATGGTTGGTATTGAGACCAATAGGAGCTGGTGCAGATCAAGGACTGGTGTTGCACTGGGGCATACTTGTTAGTAATAACAAGGCAATCAGTGCACATACCATAATGGCCGCTTTAAGTAGCAGCGATATATTCTAGTTGAAACTGCTCTGCACATGTGGTTACAGGATTCTATATTAGTAAATTGAGATACTTGAAGAGTCACGTCTATATATTAGCTTGCTCTTATGATTGACAATTGAGCAGTCAATGTGGGTAATATGAGTCAACAAAGCCCCGCCCGTCGCCCCGATCCAGCAGCCATGCTGCCCTAACCCAGTTGTCCCCCGCCGTACCCTGACAGTAACTAATGGCCTATTTCCATGTCCTGCTCTACCATCCACTCCCTGCTCTAGGGAAGGGTCCAGTCATGACATGCAGTAGAGAATCATCCACATAGGATATGTCATCGGACATGAACACTATTCCAAGTATACATGCCCATGTCTGCAGCAAAGGGATTGTGACAAGATGAGGCTGACAGGGGACGTGACAAGATGAGGCTGACAGGGGACGTGACAAGATGAGGCTGACGGGGGACGTGACAAGATGAGGCTGACAGGGGACATGACAAGATGAGGCTGACAGGGGACGTGACAGGACGAGGCTGACAGGGGACGTGACAAGGTGACAGGGGAAGTGACAATGTGAGGCTGACAGGGGACGTGACAAGGTGACAGGGGATGTGACAAGGTGACAGGGGACGTGACAAGGTGAGGCTGACAGGGGACGTGACAAGGTGACAGGGGATGTGACAAGGTGACAGGGGACGTGACAAGGTGACAGGGGACGTGACAAGGTGACAGGGGACGTGACAAGGTGACAGGGGACGTGACAAGGTGACAGGGGACGTGACAAGGTGACAGGGGACGTGACAAGGTGAGGCTGACAGGGGACGTGACAAGATGACAGGGGACGTGACAAGGTGACAGGGGACGTGACAAGGTGAGGCTGACAGGGGACGTGACAAGATGACAGGAGACGTGACAAGGTGAGGCTGACAGGGGACGTGACAAGATGAGGCTGACAGGGGACGTGACAAGATGAGGCTGACAGGGGACGTGACAAGATGAGGCTGACGGGGGACGTGACAAGATGAGGCTGACAGGGGACATGACAGGGGACGTGACAAGATGACAGGGGACGTGACAAGATGACAGGGGACGTGACAAGGTGACAGGGGACGTGACAAGGTGAGGCTGACAGGGGACGTGACAAGATGACAGGAGACGTGACAAGGTGAGGCTGACAGGGGACGTGACAAGATGAGGCTGACAGGGGACGTGACAAGATGAGGCTGACAGGGGACGTGACAAGATGAGGCTGACGGGGGACGTGACAAGATGAGGCTGACAGGGGACATGACAGGGGACGTGACAAGGTGACAGGGGACGTGACAAGGTGAGGCTGACAGGGGACGTGACAAGATGTGGCTGACAGGGGACGTGACAAGGTGAGGCTGACGGGGGACGTGACAAGGTGAGGCTGACAGGGGACGTGACAAGATGAGGCTGACAGGGGACGTGACAAGATGAGGCTGACAGGGGACGTGACAAGGTGAGGCTGACAGGGGACGTGACAAGATGAGGCTGACGGGGGACGTGACAGGATGAGGCTGACAGGGGACGTGACAGGATGAGGCTGACAGGGGACGTGACAAGATGTGGCTGACGGGGGACGTGACAGGATGAGGCTGACAGGGGACGTGACAGGATGAGGCTGACAGGGGACGTGACAAGATGAAGCTGACAGGGGACGTGACAAGGTGACAGGGGATGTGACAAGGTGAGGCTGACAGGGGACGTGACAAGATGAGGCTGACAGGGGACGTGACAAGATGAGGCTGACGGGGGACGTGACAAGATGAGGCTGACAGGGGACGTGACAAGATGAGGCTTACAGGGGACGTGACAAGGTGACAGGGGACGTGACAAGGTGAGGCTGACAGGGGACGTGACAAGGTGAGGCTGACAGGGGACGTGACAAGGTGACAGGGGACGTGACAAGATGAGGCTGACAGGGGACGTGACAAGATGAGGCTGACAGGGGACGTGACATGATGAGGCTGACAGGGGACGTGACAAGGTGAGGCTGACAGGGGACGTGACAAGATGTGGCTGACGGGGGACGTGACAGGATGAGGCTGACAGGGGACGTGACAGGATGAGGCTGACAGGGGACGTGACAAGATGAAGCTGACAGGGGACGTGACAAGGTGACAGGGGATGTGACAAGGTGAGGCTGACAGGGGACGTGACAAGATGAGGCTGACAGGGGACGTGACAAGATGAGGCTGACGGGGGACGTGACAAGATGAGGCTGACAGGGGACGTGACAAGATGAGGCTTACAGGGGACGTGACAAGGTGACAGGGGACGTGACAAGGTGAGTCTGACAGGGGACGTGACAAGGTGAGGCTGACAGGGGACGTGACAAGGTGACAGGGGACGTGACAAGATGGGGCTGACGGGGGACGTGACAAGATGAGGCTGACGGGGGACGTGACAAGATGAGGCTGACAGGGGACGTGACAAGGTGACAGGGGACGTGACAAGATGGGGCTGACAGGGGACGTGACAAGGTGAGGCTGACGGGGGACGTGACAAGATGAGGCTGACAGGGGACGTGACAAGATGAGGCTGACAGGGGACGTGACAAGGTGACAGGGGACGTGACAAGGTGAGGCTGACAGGGGACGTGACAAGGTGAGGCTGACAGGGGACGTGACAAGATGAGGCTGACAGGGGACGTGACAAGATGAGGCTGACAGGGGACGTGACAAGGTGAGGCTGACAGGGGACGTGACAAGATGAGGCTGACAGGGGACGTGACAAGGTGAGGCTGACAGGGGACGTGACAAGATGAGGCTGACAGGGGACGTGACAAGATGAGGCTGACGGGGGACGTGACAAGATGACAGGGGACGTGACAAGGTGAGGCTGACAGGGGACATGACAAAATGAGGCTGACAGGGGACGTGACAAGATGAGGCTGACAGGGGACGTGACAAGATGAGGCTGACAGGGGACGTGACAAGGTGAGGCTGACAGGGGACGTGACAAGATGAGGCTGACAGGGGACGTGACAAGGTGAGGCTGACAGGGGACGTGAGAAGGTGAGGCTGACAGGGGACGTGACAAGATGAGGCTGACAGGGGACGTGACAAGGTGACAGGGGACGTGACAAGATGGGGCTGACAGGGGACGTGACAAGATGAGGCTGACAGGGGACGTGACAAGGTGAGGCTGACAGGGGACGTGACAAGATGAGGCTGACAGGGGACGTGACAAGGTGAGGCTGACAGGGGACGTGACAAGGTGAGGCTGACAGGGGACGTGACAAGATGGGGCTGACAGGGGACGTGACAAGATGAGGCTTACAGGGGACGTGACAAGATGAGGCTGACAGGGGACGTGACAAGGTGAGGCTGACAGGGGACGTGACAAGGTGACAGGGGACGTGACAAGATGAGGCTGTCAGGGGACGTGACAAGATGAGGCTGACAGGGGACGTGACAAGGTGAGGCTGACAGGGGATGTGACAAGATGGGGCTGACGGGGGACGTAACAAGGTGACAGGGGACGTGACAAGATGAGGCTGACAGGGGACGTGACAAGGTGAGGCTGACAGGGGACGTGACAAGATGAGGCTGACAGGGGAAGTGACAAGATTGGGCTGACAGGGGACGTGACAAGGTGAGGCTGACAGGGGACGTGACAAGATGGGGCTGACGGGGGACGTGACAAGAGGACAGGGGACATGACAAGATGAGGCTGACAGGGGACGTGACAAGGTGAGGCTGACAGGGGACGTGACAAGGTGACAGGGGACGTGACAAGATGAGGCTGTCAGCGGACGTGACAAGGTGAGGCTGACAGGGGACATGACAAGATGAGGCTGACAGGGGACGTGACAAGGTGAGGCTGACAGGGGACGTGACAAGGTGACAGGGGACGTGACAAGATGAGGCTGTCAGGGTACGTAAAGGATGGGGCTGACAGGGGACGTGACAAGATGAGGCTGATAGGGGACGTGACAAGATGAGGCTGACAGGGGACGTGACAAGATGACAGGGGACGTGACAAGGTGACAGGGTACGTAAAGGATGGGGCTGACAGGGGACGTGACAAGGTGAGGCTGACAGGGGACGTGACAAGATGACAGGGGACGTGACAAGGTGACAGGGTACGTAAAGGATGGGGCTGACAGGGGACGTGACAAGGTGACAGGGGACGTGACAAGATGAGGCTGTCAGCGGACGTGACAAAGTGAGGCTGACAGGGGACGTGACAAGATGAGGCTGACAGGGGACGTGACAAGATGGGGCTGACGGGGGACGTGACAAGAGGACAGGGGACATGACAAGATGAGGCTGACAGGGGACGTGACAAGGTGAGGCTGACAGGGGACGTGACAAGGTGACAGGGGACGTGACAAGATGAGGCTGTCAGCGGACGTGACAAGGTGAGGCTGACAGGGGACATGACAAGATGAGGCTGACAGGGGACGTGACAAGGTGAGGCTGACAGGGGACGTGACAAGGTGACAGGGGACGTGACAAGATGAGGCTGACAGGGGACGTGACAAGATGAGGCTGACAGGGGACGTGACAAGGTGAGGCTGACAGGGGACGTGACAAGGTGACAGGGGACGTGACAAGATGAGGCTGACAGGGGACGTGACAAGGTGACAGGGGACGTGACAAGATGGGGCTGACAGGGGACGTGACAAGATGTGGCTGACAGGGGACGTGACAAGGTGAGGCTGACAGGGGACGTGACAAGATGAGGCTGACAGGGGACGTGACAAGATGAGGCTGTCAGGGGACGTGACAAGATGAGGCTGACAGGGGACGTGACAAGATGAGGCTGACAGGGGACGTGACAAGGTGAGGCTGACAGGGGACGTGACAAGATGAGGCTGACAGGGGACGTGACAAGGTGAGGCTGACAGGGGACGTGACAAGGTGAGGCTGACAGGGGACGTGACAAGATGGGGCTGACAGGGGACGTGACAAGATGAGGCTGACAGGGGACGTGACAAGATGAGGCTGACAGGGGACGTGACAAGGTGAGGCTGACAGGGGACGTGACAAGATGAGGCTGACAGGGGACGTGACAAGGTGAGGCTGACAGGGGACGTGACAAGATGAGGCTGACAGGGGACGTGACAAGGTGAGGCTGACAGGGGACGTGACAAGATGAGGCTGACAGGGGACGTGACAAGATGAGGCTGACAGGGGACGTGACAAGATGAGGCTGACAGGGGACGTGACAAGATGAGGCTGACAGGGGACGTGACAAGGTGAGGCTGACAGGGGACGTGACAAGGTGAGGCTGACAGGGGACGTGACAAGGTGAGGCTGACAGGGGACGTGACAAGGTGAGGCTGACAGGGGACGTGACAAGGTGAGGCTGACAGGGGACGTGACAAGGTGAGGCTGACAGGGGACGTGACAAGATGGGGCTGACAGGGGACGTGACAAGATGAGGCTGACAGGGGACGTGACAAGGTGAGGCTGACAGGGGACGTGACAAGGTGAGGCTGACAGGGGACGTGACAAGATGAGGCTGACAGGGGACGTGACAAGGTGAGGCTGACAGGGGACGTGACAAGATGAGGCTGACAGGGGACGTGACAAGGTGAGGCTGACAGGGGACGTGACAAGGTGACAGGGGACGTGACAAGATGAGGCTGTCAGGGGACGTGACAAGATGAGGCTGACAGGGGACGTGACAAGGTGAGGCTGACAGGGGATGTGACAAGATGGGGCTGACGGGGGACGTAACAAGGTGACAGGGGACGTGACAAGATGAGGCTGACAGGGGACGTGACAAGGTGAGGCTGACAGGGGACGTGACAAGATGAGGCTGACAGGGGAAGTGACAAGATTGGGCTGACAGGGGACGTGACAAGGTGAGGCTGACAGGGGACGTGACAAGATGGGGCTGACGGGGGACGTGACAAGAGGACAGGGGACATGACAAGATGAGGCTGACAGGGGACGTGACAAGGTGAGGCTGACAGGGGACGTGACAAGGTGACAGGGGACGTGACAAGATGAGGCTGTCAGCGGACGTGACAAGGTGAGGCTGACAGGGGACATGACAAGATGAGGCTGACAGGGGATGTGACAAGGTGAGGCTGACAGGGGACGTGACAAGGTGACAGGGGACGTGACAAGATGAGGCTGTCAGGGTACGTAAAGGATGGGGCTGACAGGGGACGTGACAAGATGAGGCTGATAGGGGACGTGACAAGATGAGGCTGACAGGGGACGTGACAAGATGACAGGGGACGTGACAAGATGACAGGGGACGTAAAGGATGGGGCTGACAGGGGACGTGACAAGGTGAGGCTGACAGGGGACGTGACAAGATGACAGGGGACGTGACAAGGTGACAGGGTACGTAAAGGATGGGGCTGACAGGGGACGTGACAAGGTGAGGCTGACAGGGGACGTGACAAGATGACAGGGGACGTGACAAGGTGACAGGGTACGTAAAGGATGGGGCTGACAGGGGACGTGACAAGGTGACAGGGGACGTGACAAGATGAGGCTGTCAGCGGACGTGACAAGGTGAGGCTGACAGGGGACGTGACAAGATGAGGCTGACAGGGGACGTGACAAGGTGAGGCTGACAGGGGACGTGACAAGGTGACAGGGGACGTTACAAGATGAGGCTGTCAGCGGACGTGACAAGGTGAGGCTGACAGGGGACATGACAAGATGAGGCTGACAGGGGACGTGACAAGGTGAGGCTGACAGGGGACGTGACAAGGTGACAGGGGACGTGACAAGATGAGGCTGACAGGGGACGTGACAATGTGAGGCTGACAGGGGACGTGACAAGATGGGGCTGACGGGGGACGTGACAAGAGGAAAGGGGACATGACAAGATGAGGCTGACAGGGGACGTGACAAGGTGAGGCTGACAGGGGACGTGACAAGATGACAGGGGACGTGACAAGGTGACAGGGGACGTGACAAGATGAGGCTGACGGGGGACGTGACAAGGTGAGGCTGACAGGGGACGTGACAAGATGGGGCTGACGGGGGACGTGACAAGAGGAAAGGGGACATGACAAGATGAGGCTGACAGGGGACGTGACAGGATGAGGCTGACAGGGTACGTGACAGGATGGGGCTGACGGGGGACGTGACAAGATGAGGCTGACAGGGTACGTGACAGGATGGGGCTGACGGGGGACGTGACAAGGTGACAGGGGACGTGACAAGATGAGGCTGACAGGAGACATGACAAGATGGGGCTGACGGGGGACGTGACAAGAGGAAAGGGGACATGACAAGATGGGGCTGACGGGGGACGTGACAAGAGGACAGGGGACATGACAAGATGGGGCTGACGGGGGACGTGACAAGAGGACAGGGGACATGACAAGATGAGGCTGACAGGGGACGTA